>CAJGYO010000911.1:0-207410 GCA_904845875.1 Miscanthus lutarioriparius | reverse complement strand
TCCATTCCGATAGTATATGGTTTGGGAAGAAACGACGTTTATTTAGAAGTTGGCTATACATGGAGTATACACAGCAATTCTTCTTCCTTTCATTTGCTTGTTCGGTACATGTTTGCACTAGACGGCATCGAGCCAGAGTCACAGGCAACATGCAACGGAGCTGACGTACATGATGAATCAAGGCGCACTTGCACGTTGCACTTGCAGCACAATATCCTGGTACAGCGCTTAGTAGCAGCAATAATGCAAACATATTCTCTCCGATGCTCGTCGGTGAGTGCTATCCAGGACCATGGTGGCATTAGGCCCTAGGCTCTGTCTCAGATGCCTCTCTCCACCGAACAAAGCTGAGGTGCCGGTGCTCCCCTCTACAGTGTCTGTGTGAGAGGATGTGCAAGAGTTTCTAAGAATTTCTTTTCAAAACCATGAAGTTTTTCAGCACGCCAAAAAAAATATTAGGAGGAATAAATAAGACCATCTTTAACAGTTTCTAATAATTCATTCCTAAAATATAGAAGACAATTTTACATTATACTATTTCTAAATTATCATAATCACTTTTATATATTCTTTCTCCCTGTACATCAGCATCAGGAACTCTTTTCTACTTTTTATTATTTCCTACGCCCTTCCACCTTAGATTGACAGGCCTATGTGCGTCTTCCACGCGCGGATATATCTGTGCTTTCCTTGATTTTTTTCTATGTGCCAAAAGATTGGGAGGTGGGATTGGTAACTCTTGGAGATGAGTTTTTTCTATTCTTGACAAAAAATCCTAGATTGATGAGCTTTATTGGTAACTCATGGAAATGCTTAAAAGAAGGCCGTGTGTTTGGAGTTTCTCTTTTGCTCGATCAATTTGCAGACATGTTTCTACGGTGTGTCGATCGGCACTTTGCTTTTCGCTAGGTTGCTTCACTTTATTATATACTCATATCCTTGAAGAGCTAAAGCTGTAATGGTGATAAGACAGTTGACCACATGTCGTCGCGCGTGTGCGGCGGTGCAGTACTAGAATCAAAAATAAAAAGAAAAAGAAAAAAGAAGGTATACATCACATGGATGACTTTATGCTTGGTCCGTACATGTGAGCTGCGGGTAGCATCAGCACCAGCAGGCGTCGTCATCCCAGTCACACAGGCAACCTAACGGAGCTGACGTACATGATGGATGAGCACTCACGTACATGATAAAGCCTTCCTCTTGCCCAACGCCAACCAGCACGATGTTCGCAGTCATCGTCGCAGTAATCATCAGCACGGCCGGGTCGAGTTCGGGTGGCGCCAAAAAAAAAAAACGATCTCTTTTGGACTGAAAGTTGTAGCCCGCGTCCGTCCGTCCGTGGGTCAACACGTACGGTAGCCTGAGTAGGCCCATTCTGACAGGCATAGCCCATTTACTTTTAGCCGACCCATAGCCCACTGAAATTTAGCGAGAGGATGAGACAGGTCGGCTGTCAAAATATGATGAGCAGGCCGAATAAGAAAGAGATTCGGCCTTAACTTTGCCAAAGTTTTCCCTTTGATCTTTTCCGATTTGATATAAAATCCAATAAATCGAATGAGTATGAAACTGAATCGAAATCAATTCAAAGTTCATACAGATGTATGCTACTGTTTTATTATATAATAAAAAGATGTGAGGTCATGGTCATGCGACTCAGGCATGAGTTTAGCCAACCCATGGTAGTGTAAATTCATAGCCTCCTCGCAAAAAAGAAAACATAAATTCATAGCTAATATTATACGTTCGGTTTTCCAATCCGCATAATATGTCCCATACTCCCTTTCCAGGCCTATACTGATAAAACGTCCTACTCCTATGGATTTGTTTTGGACTTCCTCACTGAAGCACATTACAATCCACGAGCTGCCAAAATCCTTTCTTTCATGATAAAAAAAAACACTTTCTTATTCCATTCCATGCGGTATCTTGTCAACCCGTTTAACATAAAAAATGCTGAATTTTAAAATATTATTATGAAAGACAAATGGGTTAA
The DNA here is from genome assembly GCA_904845875.1 of Miscanthus lutarioriparius. NCBI lineage: Eukaryota > Viridiplantae > Streptophyta > Magnoliopsida > Poales > Poaceae > Miscanthus > Miscanthus lutarioriparius. The sequence goes on along the minus strand of CAJGYO010000911.1, from coordinate 205,411 downwards.
CCATAGAGCTAAATGAATTCTTTTCCAATGTTCAGTTCATCTTCTTGAAGTCACATTTGCTTCCCAATTAAACTTATAGATCAAATCATAATATTAAGAAAACGAAAGACTCCACACACCTGTCTGGCGCGTTGGCGTACTAGATCCATCATGGATTTGCTCCAATTGTTGTAGTCTTTCTAATCATTCAATCCTCTACATAGTGGATCTCACTAGATTGTTAACCCTCTTAAAAAATTCCAACCTAAAATATGTGAGGTCTAATCTGACTTCAACAACGTAGGTTTATTTGCAAACGTGCCAACAAAGAAACAAGGTCGAGGAGTGTATATATCTAATAATATTTCTTGGACCCCCAATGAAATTTTGAAATCATTTAGTAAAAAAAACCATTAGGACTTAATACAACTCTTGCCATGTAATAAAGTTGATAAATGACCCGAATAATACTTTCGGCTATTGCATCTAATTAAAATTGTCTCGAGTCGCCTCTCAGGCGCCGAGAACTGAATTAATATTATCCTGTTGCACATGAAGAATTCGCACCCATGTGAGGGCATTCCTAGAGTCCTGGTGACCGGGGCAGCCGCCACGGCACTATTAGAGAAGTGAGGCGTGTGAGAGCATTCCTAGAGTTTGCAGGAATTGTTGTACTTCAATACTGTACAAAAGTAGGTAGGGTTTTTTCACTTTAGCATTTTTTCCTCGTAATATAAGTGGATTTCGTATGCCAAAGTAAAGTTGTGCATTCCAAAAATAAACAATGGTTGCGAACCAAAAATCTATATCTATATCTAATAATAAAGAGATAAAATTTCCGACTATTTTTTTCGTCCATCCATTTTTTTCGTCCACCTCCCTCTAACTGCGGATAGTCGAGAGTTTCTTCTGTCTAGACTTATTTGACTCTAGATAGTTAGGACAAATAGATCTCTCCGAGCCTCAATAAACTGAATAGGAATAAGAATCCTAATTTAAATAGAAAATAAATTAGACAAAATCTTATTTTACTTTCTATATAGCAAAGCATCTCTTTCAACCCGGCTTTTTACTTCCCATAACATAATCTATACCTATCGATGAGTACCCGAATAGAAATTCTAATCTAAATACAAAAGGCTAAAAGTTTTATTTTCCATTTCTTATTTTTCCGTGGCCAAATCACGTACCAGAAGTCCTATTTATGTAGCGATGACACGGAGTCCAATTCTAATATGTACTAAATTCTGTTGCAATGTACAGACACCCTTACCATTTTCTTTTTTCTTCTATCCAAAATTTTGTTCATATTTTTTTTGTTTGGCCTCACCTTAACTACTCATGTAGAATATAAACTGTTTCAAGGTTTTTAATTTCGGTATTACCAAAATTTCGGCCACCACCGAAATTACCAAATTTCACGAAATTCGGCCGAAATTTCGTCAAATTTTTTTTAGAGATTAGCACATGAAGTATGTTTTTTCTAAAAAAATTTGGATCTAAACAAATATTAGTATGATTTATGACTACATATCTATTAAATAGAAGAATATGCAATATAAACAATAGAAAAATATAAGATTAGAGTTATATAGCACATGTATTAGTGTATTAAAAAATTTCAGAGTTTTCTTTCGGCCACCACCGAAATTACCGAATTTCGTGAAATTCGGCCGAAATTTCGCCGAAATTTTGAACCCTGAACTGCTTCCGCTTGCCGTGGAGCAGAAGACGAGTAAAAAAATACCAAAACTCCTATCCTATTCCTAACAAGACTCAAACACACAGTCACGGGCAAGCCTCCAACACCCCCATTGGGAAACTGAGCACCTGAACTGCATATATGTTGATGTACCTACATCCTATCTAAGCACCCCATGGAGAAAGCCAAAGGAGAAGTTCGAGACGACGAAAAGATCGAGGGCGGCGGTTGACAGCTCCAGGTTGCTGAGGCGGCCGACCTAGAGTTGCATGGCGGAGTTGATTCTGTAGTGACAGTGGGAGTTGGGCACCCTGTAGGTGCGGCCGCCATCCCCGCTGCAGTGTCGGGGTACGATGAGTGGAGCGATGTGACGATGATGAGGAGGCAGATCGAGTCGTGGAGCGAACGGACCTTGGCATCGTTCGGTGCCTGTGTGGTGCTGTTGGCAGCTAGGCACTCAATGCTATCGATGCCAAGCTCGAAATTGGCGAGAACGAGATGCCCCGTCGCGGCGTCCTTCGCGTCCGTGGCGAGGCATGCGGCGCACTTGTCAATGAGCGCCCGCCTGAAGTCCACGTCCCTAAGCAGCCTCCCCGCATGTATGCGGACAGCACGACCACCATCGCGCTAGCGGCCTCCTCCTCTGCCTCCCTCGTGGTCAACTGCGGCGGCAGCGCCGATGCGTGCCTGCACGAAGTCGGCCTCGACGCCCAGCGGTGCTAAACTGCTGGTGCAGGTCACGGAGAGAGGACGGCGTGGGCGAAAAGTCGTGGAGGACGCGGCCGACGTGCGGATCCTCCGGCGCCGGTGTGGTCCGTGGCGGGCAGGAGGTGGACGAGCTGATCAAGAACATCGACGGGCACTCCACGTACATACCTGTCCGTGTACATGGCCATGGACCGGGAGATCGACAAGGTGAGACAGTACCACGACCAGAGGATGGCAAACTTCTTCGTCCGCAACCGCCCCGGCGTGATCTGGGCCACGTCGGTGGACGCCATCTGGGTGGCGGCTATGTCTCTGTTGATAACCAAATTTGACACATTTTCATAGCCTGTGCTTTACAGTATGTTTAGGCAATTTGTTTGGCCGAATTAGTCAAATTCAAGCTTAATTCGGCTTCATTATCAAATTTGGTTGTAATTTGGTAAAGCTTTCATAATTTGTAAAATGATTAATCAGGCTCGCCAATATTACTTATGCCTGATTAGTTTAACTAAAAAATATTAATGACCAGAGTATGCTTTAGGCATACACACATGTTTAATTCTGAAGCCCGTTGTATACAAAATCATGGCTGATATTAGCTTAATATTTGACAAACGAGATATTCATATCAAAAGAGAACTTTAGCCGAGTAATAATCTACTTGATTCATTTTGTTTATTCGGCTATCATGGTTTTGGTTAGCAGCTGGACTAAAAATAGAAATGCCGGTAATAGCCGACCTCATGCTATGGTTAGCGATTTTTTGATGCATGCAGGTGCCGGGATGTAGGGTCCAGATGGCGGACAAGAGGGGCTGAATAGTCCTTTTAAAAAAATAATCACACCCGCTAACCGAAACAAATGCGGAATTAAAACTATCGGTCTTGCCAAGACTACACCCCTCTATTTAATTACTCTCATGCTATGGTAGGGTAAGTCAAGGGGTAAATAAATGATAAGTGTAAGGTAATAGTGGTATTCTAGAGATAGAAATAGAGACTCATAAAATGTAGTCGGCTAAGCAAGAGATTCGTTAAGAGCAAAAGATTCCTAAGTCATTCCTTATTTACTAAGTCTTTTGTACACCCTAATATATACACTCCCAACTATAGTATAACTAACTTTGGATCTATGCATAAGGAACATTACTAAGAAAGATTAAGAACAAAGCTTGTCTCCTTTCGCAACCGTGTTCTACTTGCTCTACAAACGGGGAGTGGACTACAAAGAACTCAATGGAAGTGTAACATCTGCGATCTACTATATGACCCAGAGTGCAGAATGCATCCGCAGACAAACAATATCTAAGCACTATGCTTACATAGTGTCGATCACTTAACTCACTCGAGTACTGAGCTAAGAGCTTTACGAACATATGCATAAATTCATCATCAATCATAACTATATCAAGCATATATCTAGAGCAAACTAGGAACATAATAAATAGCAACATAACATTGAAGTAGCATAAAGTCATAAATATAGAGATACAATGGCTATACTAGTCTTCAGATGATAGATCCGGAATCATAAGCAATAGCCCACATTCTACTTGAGCCTTGATAGCTAGCCTATACTAGAAACTTGAAGAATTGGAGCTCTACTCTCTTCTCTCTGGAAACCCTAATTTCTGATCTAAACTTGACTTATGGCAGACTGCTCTGGAGGGGGGGCACGGCAGGGGCTGATTATATAGGTCGGAGCATCCAACGTGAGCCCTCGGATCAAACCGACTTGAATAAATGGTGTAGATACATTTGGACAATGTTGATGCCACCGGACACGGCAGTGCCCTCCCCAACAGTCAAATTCCAATGGCTAGAAACAAGTCGTTGGTCACCGGACACTGTGTGGCGGTGCCACTGCCATAGGAGGGGCAGTGCCCCAGCCGGCCAAGTCTCAAAACACCCCTCTCTAGAATTTTAGGGCGGTGCACCGCCGTCACCTTGGCGGTGACCCCCTCGCTCAACCAACGAAATAGCCAGTCTCGGCAAAAATGGGGCGATGCCACCGGACAGGGTGGCGGTGCCCTCGGCGGTGCACCGTCACACCTGGGGCGGTGCACACCGCCACTTCCGATGCCTGCCCTCACACGCTCTCGCCCAAGGGTAGGTGGTCGCTGGACACATGGGGGCGGTGCCACCGCCAGGGCAGGGTGGTGCCACCCCAACTCCTTCTCGGCCTCCTCAGCCGGTCACCGCCATAGGGGTGGCGGTGCACCGGACATGGGGTGGCGGTGCCACCCAGGCAGCACCCCGAGCCCGGTTTCACCTCCTCTTCTTCACTAACTTCTTTACCTTTGCAAATGTGTCAACACCACCAAGTGTTCACCAACTTGTGCACGTGTGTTAGCTTTTCACAAACATTTTCAAAATGATTAACCACTCCTTTTACCACGCCACATGATCCTAACATGTATGCAAAGTTAGATCGTTCAAGTGGCACTAAATGACCGATATGCAAACAAGTTTGCTCCTTTTGATAGTACAACCATCTATCCTAAACCTAGTCATGCACTTCTCTACACAACCTTTGACCATTGAAATGAAATGCCCTATAAGTTATACCTTTGTCTTACGCATTCCATTCCATCTCCTCCAATGTTGATGCAACACATGCACCTAGCATATCACAAATGATATGATTCACTTTATATCATCACGTGACCTTATTGGTTCATCGATCTTGACCTCACTTGCTTTTCACCATTGCCTTCATCTATCGGCGCCAAGTCTTGCACAAGCTTCACCGCCACACGGTCCATCGCTCCAAAGCCTCCAACTTGCCACTACGCCAGATTTGGACATCACTGCCGGCATCATCACTATCGGATTTGTGAGAACCGACAGTGATGTACCTTCACTGCCGGTTATGAGCTTAAAAATGAGAAAATGATTGGGGCTGAGCTAAAACCGACAGTGAAGCACCACATCACTGCCGGTTTGTGGCTTGAACTGGCAGTGTTTTGGTGGCCACTTATCACTTTGCCAGATTCAAGCCACAAACCGGCAGTGATTTGGCCCTATCACTGTCGGTTCTACCCAAGAACCGATGGTGATAAGCCTATAGCACAAAAAGGCTATAGCCGTCCTCTTTTTCCTCCTCTCTTCCATCCCGAGAACAGAGGCGTGCGTTTGGACCCTTCCCTCCAAGGTTGCGGCTGCTCTTCACCATGAAGCTAGCGCTTGGATTTTGAAGAATGGCTTGATCTTTTTGCTTTAAGGTTAGTAACAAACATCCACTCCTTTGATTTTGTTGCTTAATTAGCTTCATTTTGATGGCTACATTACTTGATTCTCATTCTAGTTCTTTCTCCCTTCTAGAGAGCACTTTTCTAATTGGACATTTATGCATGGCTCAAATTGTGGTGAATCCATCATCCAAACGGTTGGTGTCTATGAACACATTTAAATTCCTAGCTAATTACTCAATGGTGGTCAAGATCATCATTGTTAGTATGTGATGCTATAATTACTTCTTAGAAGTAGAGTAGAATAGATGTTCTTCATTATTGTGCAATAATTGTTTTTTACTACGATTTTCAATTTACAGGGCCGGGGCTATCAATTTTAATTTTCCAATAATTAGTGTACAATAATGTTTTCCAAAAATGGTACTTTCGAGCTACAATTGTTGTTCATGAAGCTCGATTTCTTATTAAATCTTTGTAATTACTATCTCAGTATTTTTTTGTGTAGAGATGGATCGAGAGTGGATGCATCTGTCCCGAACGAACAAGCGGTACATGCATGGCGTCAGCCAGTTTATCACCGATGCCAAAGCCCAAGCTGGGAATGGGAACCCTGTCTTCTGCCCATGCAAAGATTGCAAGAATCAAAGGAACTTTCGTCAAATTGAGTCTATACGATCGCACTTGATTACCAAGGGGTTCATGCCAAACTATACGATATGGACTATGCATGGTGAGGTTGGTGTGAATGTTCTGCAGGGAAACGATGATGATGTGGACATGCCTGACGTAGCCATCCACGATGCTGATGAGGAATCCGATGTCAATACGGAACCTATGGCCACAGTTAATAATGTGTTTAGGAACACACTAGCTGACGACACCGAGGATAACGATGGCATTTCTCAACTGCTACGTAATATAGAGACCGGATGTCTTAGTGAAAGACAGCTGAGAAAGCTAGAGAAAATGAGACAAGATGGCAAAACACCATTGTATAGGAATTGTCCAATGAGCAAACTGGAAGCCGACATCATGCTGTTAGAGTTCAAATCGACAAACGGATTGAGCGATAAAGGCTTTGATCAGTTGTTAGGTATAATAAGGAAAATGCTCCCAGAAAAAATGAGTTGCCAGAAAAGACATACTTGGCCAAGCAAATGATCTACCCCATCGGCCTCAAGGTTGAAAAATCCATGCGTGTTTCAATGATTGCATATTATACTGTGGAGAAAAATACAAAGACTTGGACAAGTGCCCCAAGTGTGAAGCTCCACGGTACAAGGAAGGGCCGTCAGATGAGGGTACCAAAACCAGAGAAGGTCCCATGAAGGTCGTTTGGTATTTCCCTATAGCTCCCTGGGTGCATAGGCTGTTTACATGTGCAAAGTCAGCCAAGTTGTTGCGCTGGCATGGCGAAGAGTGTAAGAAAGATACAATGATGAGGCACCCCGCCGATGGGCATGACTGGAGGACTATCAATACTACGTTCTATAAGGACATCGGTGGAGAGGTAAGGCACCTTTGGTTTGCTTTGAGCATAGATGGGATGAATCCTTTCGACCAGGTTAGAAGCAATCATAGCACCTGGCCAGTGACGCTCTGTATATACAACCTTCCACCTTGGGTCTATATGAAGCGGTCGTACATCTAGATGCCATTATTGATCCAAGGGCCAAGACAACCTGGGAATGACATCGATGTGTTTCTAGAACCAGTGATCGATGAACTAGTGGAGATGTTTGAAAAGGGTGTGCCAAATGTTTGGGACGAGTACAAAAAGGAACATGTCACGATCAAGGGAGTACTTATCGCTACAATCACCGACCTGCTTGGTCGAGGTTCGTTATCCGAAGAGAAGACAAAAGGCTATACTAGATGTGTCGAGTGCTTGGACAACACCGATGCGGTAAATCTGTCAAATAACTCAAAGATAGTTTATATCTGACACCGTAGGTTCCTACCTAAGGATCACCCTTACCGCAAGAACAGAAAAGATTTCAAAGGTACTATTGAGAAACGCTTAGCTCTAAAATATCGAGACGGGCCTGCAATACTTTGAGAACTCAACAAACTAGAGGTTGTCCTTGGGAAGGGGGCAATGCAGTAGCAGCGCCTGATGGGAGAGTTTGGAAGAAAAAATCGGTTTTTTGAAAACTACCTTATTGGCCATTTTTGAGTGTATGCCACTGTCTTGATGGACACCTTGATGGACACCGGGGGACATCACTAAAAATGTGTGCGCTAACACTCTTAACACCTTGATGGACACCGGGGGACATCGAAGGATTCACTAGCCACACGCCTGGACATGCAACACTTGGGAATCAGGAAGGAGCTGCATCCCGTGGAGCTAGAGAATGGCCAGTTCGAACTTCCGGTTGCATCATGGACATTGAAGAAGGAAGAAAAGCGTGCGCTTATTTCTTTCTTTAATGAACTCAAAGTCCCGACGGGCTATTGTGCGAACCCGAAGAGGTTAGTGAACATGAGAGAACTCAAGTTCAACTATGGCCCTATGAAGGCCCATGACTATCATGTCATTATGACTCAGCTGCTCCCTGTTGCCCTGTGTGGTATCCTCCCCCCAAAGGTCCGTGCCCCAATCATAAAGCTTTGCTCGTTCTTCAACGCGATCTCAAAAAAGGTCATTGATGTGTCCACGCTAGAGCAGCTGCAGCGGGACATAGCCAAAACTCTTGTTAGGCTTGAGATGCATTTCCCGCCAACTTACTTTGATATCTCATTGCATCTGCTCATTCATCTTGTTGACCAAATTAGAGCCCTTGGCCCAATGTACCTGCATCAGATGTTCTCTTTCGAAAGATTGATGAAAGTTTTCAGGAGGTATGTTAGAAACAGATTCAGGCCAGAAGGGGCATGGTTGAAGGATGGTCAACGGAGGAGGCCATTAAGTTCTGCACATATTATCTGGACTTCAAAAGGGTCGGAGTTCCAGAATCTCGTCACGAGGGAAGACTACATGGCAAAGGAACGATCGGGGAGAAATCTGTTATAGTAGACGACCCTATTTCTTTCAGACAGGCACAGTTCGCTATTCTCTAGCAAGCCGAGGATGTGATGCCATACATTGACGAGCACAGGCAATCGCTGCAAACTCTATATCTAAGCAGGTCACAGGCTTGGCTGGATAAAAAACATAAGGAGGAATTTGTCAACTGGTTGCGACGTCGCTTGCTTGGAATAAAGTTGGGTAATCAACTGGATGCCTTAGCCAAGGGACCTTCGAGTATATATCTTAAGTACCAAGGGTATGAGATCAATAGATTCACATTTTACACAAAAAAAGCAAGATGGAAAGAGCACATACCAAAATTGTGGTGTTGGTTTTGATGCTCACGACAAAAACAACATGTAGGTGACATACTATGGTTTCATAGAGGAGATATAGGAGCTAGCCTATGGTCCATTGAAGGCAGCTCTTTTTCACTGCCAGTGGGTCCGGCTCGAGGAAATCAACACTGACAGCGAAGGATTCACTACCGTTGATCTCACTAAGACAGCATACAGAGACGACCCCTTCGTCCTTGCAAGAGATGTTATGCAAGTCTTCTATGCAAGGGACAACAAGACAAAAGGAAGGCTAAAAGTAGTCCGAGAAGGGAAAAGAAAGATTGTCGGTGTCGATGGAGTGACGGACGAAGAAGACTACAGGGGCTATCAGGAAATGCCTCCATTCGGGGCGAACGTACCCTTACCTATCCTTTAAGAGGGTGACGGACCTGCTTACGTACAGCTTGATCACAATGAGGCCCTCATTGTTGATGCACCTAAAGATAGTTAGATTATTGTTAACTATGTAATCATTATATAGACGTTGTATCAGTAATTCGCACTGAATATCTAATTTATATTTTGTGCGCATCTCTATAATTTAATTGTTGACTATGTAATTAAATATTAAGATGATGTTCACAAACACTATTATTTAACAATTATAGACCATTAATTAATTATCATATAATTAAATAATCAAGACACAAATTTTTGTGTTATTTTAGAATATAAACTAATTGCATTATTTCTAATAATAAATAAATAAAGAAAAGCAAACTAACTGAACTCTGTATCCTAGCTCAGCGGTTAAGGCCGTGCACTCTGTACTCTGAGACCCGCGCTCGAATCCTAGGCAGGCCAAACTTTTTTGATTTTGTATTTATTATTTAGTAGTACATTACGGCGGGATAAAAGAAAAAAAACAACTAATTCTAACGTAATCCCTAATCTAGCGTAGTGGTTAAGGCTCCAAACTAAGAACCCCGAGACCTAGGTTTGAATCGTAGGCTCAGGAAATTTTTTATATTTTTTATAAAAACGCTGCAAGACAATGATTTTTTTTATATTTTTTTACTAAAGGGCTGCGATGGCGGCAGGGCCCTTCACTGCCAGTTTTGGTTTTAAAACTGACAGTGATAGCGCTGCGATGGCAGGCTCCAAACCGACAGTCATTTTTTATATATTTTTTACTAAAAGGCTACGATGGCGGCAAGGCCCTTCACTGCCGGTTTTGGTTTTAAAACCGACAGTCGGTTGCTCGAACCGACACAAAGGCCCTATTCACTGTCGGTTTTAAAACTAAAACTGATAGTGATGTGTAGATGCCCCCTATAAAATGGCCCTCAGCCAGGAGTTAGCCTCTCCATGCATATTGGTTTCAGCCAGGCCTTATCAGCCATGATACAATGTTTTCCTCTGACAACAAACTATAGATATCGTTATGCGTCGTAGTCCACCAAAATGGTGCACACAGGAGGTACTAGAAGAATGCTACTGAAGATAGAGCAACGCCGAAGATTGGAGATGCCACGAGGTTCATAGAGCCATCCGCTGCGGTGCGCAACTAGAAAAAGGCCATGTACAAACAAGGCGGATTCATCGATGCCACATTGTCATCTCCAACCGGTATAGCTCGTAGACCACCTTGGTGCTGTTGTTTGCCCCTAGTTGGTGCTAGAAGAATGCTACTGAGGTGGTTATATTATAATGTGTTGATACACATTGATTGTAACATTGACCTATACGCAAATATGTCTTTGTTATCGTATATGTAATTTTAGTGTAAGGTCTTTGTTATTATATACGTAATTTATTTCTAATATTTTTGTAATTTTTTGATGTATTTCATTACTATCTAAATAAATATATCATTGTTGTTAAAACTTTTCCACTGTACTATCTAAATAAATATATCATTTACATATATGCACCTTCACTGTCGGTTCTACTTACAAACAGGCAGTGATATTAACTTTCACTGTCGGTTCTATTTAAAAACCAGCAGTGATATTAACTTTCACTGTCGGTTCTACTTAAAAAACGGCAGTGATGTCCTTGCCCCCCTATATAAAACAAACCGTTGGCCACATACATCGATCCCACCCACTCATGAACTCTCACAGTCTCATTTCTCATGTTTCACTCACTTCTCAAGAAATCCACTCTCTCTCTCTCTACGTGATTTGGTCATGGCTCCTGCATTTTTCAATGGTATTGATATGTTGTCTTCTCCAATATTCTATCTATATTCATTTGATCTATATTTATATTCATGTTTCTTTGCAATCTACATTTATATATATTCTTATTCCTTGCATTCGATCTATATTTAATTATGTTGGAACATTTTACTTGCAAGAAATTTTTGTGCATATATTTTATGTTCATATTTTTTGGCATTTTATCGATCAGGTGGTATGAACAACGAACCTCCCCCACCACAGGAACCAGGTTTCCACCCTGGCGATGAGCCATTCGCTCCTAATGTGGCCATTCCACGGTTCCCTGTTCCAGCTATTGCATGAAATATTTTTCCAACATCTTTTGTTTTTTGATGCTAACAAATAAGTGCAATTAGTTTAATATCATTGTTGTATACATATATGTCGCAGACTATATCCCCAATAGATTGGCTGCGAACAACACTTAGCTGGTTCTTTATCTTGGACATCGTCGAGAACATGGCATCTAATGCAAGTGGTCAGCTATGGACATGTGAACTTAGTTTTTCCATCCCTTTGAGGGGTGCAGATTATCGGAACCATATCCACGAGACGAAAAGACAGAGCCCGAACATGATAAGCGCCCAATTCAGTGCCGTGCGCATCTGTTTAGAGGCACTTCGACGTGTTTGCTATGATGTGCCTGATTTCTCGCACTTCAAGGCACTTGCTTTGAATGCTGGTGATATCCTCGTCCCGCAAGCAAGCGAATGGTTTGCGAGCTACAACCGTGCGGATGTGGTAAAATGGTCACTTATACCTAAGTCGTGGTTATTTGTTGTTTATTATTGTAATAACATTCTCTATTTTTTTTTCTTTTTCTCCCCATGCAAATTGCGCTCCAGGACCTTACCTATGCTGCATGTGGCTTGTGGGCCGTTCTACTCGGGTACGATTAGGACTTCTATAATGGTAACCTTGATCAACTCACTGTAGAAGGACGTCAGTACTATATAAGGATTATTAATAGGGGCAGTGGTCATTCAGTAGGTTACATCTATGGCCGACCATTCTTTCGATATTACGAGGCACGAGAGAGTGCACTCATATGGGTATTGGACTTCATCGATACAAGCGGATACATAATCCATGACATCAATTACCATATATGGCTACAGAGGCATGTTAGTGTGCGTGGCCCGATCGAACCCGATAGTGATTCTGATAGTAATTAATATTTATTAGGTTGTTTTCAATGTCGTAGTTTAATTGGGTTCTAATTTTAATTTATACGGCTTTGTGTGTTTAATTATTGTCATGCATATAATTCGTGTAACATTTGTCGGGCAACTAGAAATATATATTCCAGTGTCGTATTCATCTCAAACTTTTTCTTAGGCTTGCACGTGCCACGTGTGAAGGAAACACCTAGTTTGGGATTTTACGGAGATGGTTTGCTACTTTCTGAGGTTTAATTGAATTTTCGCGCGACGGCACCGTTTAATTATAGGTTGAATTGAGTCAACCCACGAAAAGGTCCAGAAAGGTGCCAACTTTTACACATGCTCTAATGTGCCCTAGGGATAAGAATTTTATAGAGGTTGATGAAAAAATCTATTGGGTCCAAGATGAAATTCATCGTCTTTTGTCTCATTCGGCATAGAGAAAAATATAATAAATAAAAAAACTGATCAGAAAAACCTCAGATCCTATGTGGGGTCTTAATTTGGGTGTACATGCTTACCAAAAAAATTTCAAGCCATTTCAACATAGGCGGAGTATACATGCTTCACAGAGGTACATGTGCCTTTTCATCGAACTATGGCTATACACATAGGTTATCAAGGTTTTTATGGTTCATAGGCATTCCGGTGTCGTATTTGTCTCAAACTTTTTCTCAGGCTTGCACATGCCACGTGTGAAGGAAACACCAAGTTTGGAATTTCCCAGAGATGGTTTGCTACTTTCTGAGGTTTAATTGAATTTCCGCGCGACGACACCGTTTAATTATAGGTTGAACTGAATCTACCCACGAAAAGATCCAGAATGGTGTTAAACTTTTACAAAGGCTCTAATGTGCCCTAGAGATAATAATTTTATAGAGGTCGATGAAAAAATCTATTGGGTCCAAGGTGAAATTCACCCTCTTTTATCTCATTCGGCATAGAGAAAAATATAATAAATAAAAAACAGATCAGAAAAAACTCAGATCCTGTGTGGGGTCTTAATTTGGGTGTGCAAGCTTGTCAAAAAAATTTCAAGCCATTTCGACATAGGCGGAGTATACATGCTCCATAGAGGTACATATGCCTTTTCATCGAACCTTGACTATACACATAGGTTATCAAGGTTTCTGTGGTTCATAGGCATTCCGGTGTTGTATTCGTCTCAAACTTTTCCTCAAGCTTGCACGTGCCACATGTGAAGGAAACACCAAGTTTGGAATTTTTCGAAGATGGTTTGCTACTTTTTGATGTTTAATTGAATTTCCGCGTGATGACACCATTTAATTATAGGTTGAACTGAGTCTACCCATAAAAAGATCTGGAATGGTGCCAAACTTTTACATATGCTCTAATGTGCCCTAGGGATAAGAATTTTATGGAGGTCGATGAAAAATCTATTGGATCCAAGATGAAATTCACCATCTTTTGTCTCATTCGGCACAGAGAAAAATATAATAAATAAAAAAACTGATAAGAAAAACCTCAGATCGTGTGTGGGGTCTTATTTTGAGTGTACATGCTTGCCAAAAAAATTTCAAGCCATTTCGACATAGGCAGAGTATACATGCTTCACAGAGGTACATGTGCTTTTTCATCGAACCATGAGTATACACATAGGTTATCAAGGTTTCTATGGTTCATAGGCATTCCGGTGTCGTATTCATCTTAAACTTTTTCTCAAGCTTGCACGTGCCACGTGTGAATGAAACACCAAGTTTGGGATTGTCCAGAGATGGGTTGCTACTTTCTGAGGTTTAATTGAATTTCCGCACGACGATACCGTTTAATTATTGGTTGAACTGTGTCTACCCACGAAAAAATTCAGAATGGTGCCAAACTTTTACACAGGCTCTAATGTGTCCTAGGGATAAGAATTTTGTGGAGGTGGATGAAAAAATATATTGGGTCCAAGATAAAATTCACCCTCTTTTATCTTATTTGACACAATGAAAAATATAATAAATAAAAAGATTGATCAGAAAAATTTAAGATCCTGTGTGGAGTCTTAATTTGGGTGTACAAGCTTGCCAAAAAAATTTCAAGTCATTTCAACATAGGAATACATATGCTTCTATTTATTCAGTATATAAAAGAAATTTTTTAATATATATAAACATAACTATCGGTTTTAAAAAACCGACATTGATGAGAAGAAACCGACAGTGATGCTGGTTATCACTGTCGGTTTATTTTGAAAACCGACAGTGATATATAAAAAATTAAAAAAATGTGCCAGCCCACGAGTTCGAGCTCGGGTCTCGGGCTGCAGAGTTCAGAGACTTAACCGCTATGCTAGTATAGGATGTGTGCCAACATTTATTTATTTTTTATTTTTGACATTTAGGCCGCTTAATAAATTAAAAAATTAAACCAAAAAAATTTGGGCCTCCTGGTTTAGACTTACAACCGGCAGTGATCAGCCATTTCCCGAAGTCATTAAAAATTTATAAAATTGACTAAAAAATTTGGGCTGCTTGGGACTCAAACATGGGTCTCGGAGGCTAAGTTGAGGGGTGTTAACCGTTGAGCCGGTCGTACGAATTTGAAAGAAAATGAAAAGTTATCCTACTTAACACATAACTGCTACACCACATCACTGCCGGTTTGAGGAATGACCCGGCAATGATGTACACCCATCACTGTCGGTTTGGGGAATGACCCAGCAGTGATGTGCCCCATCACTGTCAGTTTAGACTTACAACCGGCAGTGATCAGGCATTTCTCGAAGTCAGTAAAAAATTTATAAAATTGACCAAAAAAATTTGGGCCGCCTAGGACTCGAACACGGGTCTCGAGGGCTAATTGAGGGGTGTTAACCGTTGAGCCAGTCGTAGGAATTCGAAAGAAAATGAAAAGTTATCCTACTTAACACATAACTGCTACACCACATCACTGCCGGTTTGGGGAATGACCCGACAGTGATGTACACCCATCACTGTCGGTTTGGGGTGTGACCCGGCAGTGATGTACCCCCATCACTGTCGGTTTTGACTTACAACCGGCAGTGATGAGATACTGGTATAAAAGAGGCGCGGGTTGAAATTATCCAAATTCATTTCAACCCCGTGCCAACACCTCCCCCCACGCCGAAGCACTGCCCCACGTCGGAGCATCGACGCACGCCAGAGCACCGCCCCAAGCCGGAGCACCGCGCCGTCCGTGCCCTTGTTCCTCGTCCACGACGTCGGCCATGCCCCTCCTCCTCCACGCCTACACTCCAACCGTCGAGGCCTTCAGGAGCGCGCAGACAGCTGCTTTTCCACCCCCACGGTGAGTGCATGGCTCACTACCCGCTATGTGTCCGATGAAATGTCCCACGGTGTTGCTGCTTACATGAATCAGTAGAGGTGTTGCTGCTTACTTGAATCCAGTAATACTTATTTTGGGGGAACATTTGTGTAACACATTTTTACCAATTCACTTCTAAGAAGAAAAAAGTTGACTTATGTCTACATTAAGTGACAGTATGTGATTATGTTTCTTGGCTATTCGTGTACTGCTGGTTATGGACAAGGGTTTGCCTCCCTATTGTTAGAAATCTAAAGAAGTAAATTTTGAAAGGAGGTTGTGTGCTGTGTTTGTCAACACAACAATTCAGGCCTAAACTGGGACACAAGTGAGGTTATAGTTATTCAAATATGTTTCAATTTATCTGGAGGATTTGTTCATGTTGAACACACATTAAATTATCTCATGCTTGCTGAGGATCTGGTCCAATAGAAGAACCTGTGCTTTAGCAACCAACCTAATGTGAAGTTTGTGAATACTAAGGCAAAATCAATGGTTCTAATTTGTAAACAAGGAACAAGAGTAGTGTAGATTCGAATTAAGTGTCACTAGTAGAGATTTGCCATATAACTTGAATAATAACTCTTGTTCAGTGAGTTACCATTACCACTCATGGCATGGTATGTAGTGCATGTTGGTCACATGCCTGGGATTTATCGAACCTGGGAAGATTGCTATACTCAATTCAATTGCTACCCTGGTAATTTGCACAAAAAGTACAACACATAAGCTAAAGCTTTGAGGGCCTACTATAGTCATCCGACCTACCTTGCAAACCAAGAGCAATCGGCCTACTATGGTCCAATGAATGTAAACTATGGCCATCCGCTGGCACTGGAGATTGAAGAGAAGCCACCCGCCGGAGATGTGAAGATTAGGAGAATTGCTCCTTGGTCTTGGAAAGATGTCATCCTTTTATTTATGGCTATGGTCATTGCTTTTCTTATTTGGAAGTTGATGTAGGCTTAGTTTCGCAGAACAGTATGTGGACTTTGTTGTATGTGGTCAATCAAACAATAAATTTGTTCTAGGTGAACATATGCTATTATTTGACTTTGTTGTATGTGGACTTATTATTAGACTTTGCATTAAACATATTATATATATATATGAACATATGCTATTAGTAGTTGTCCGCAGCCAAAACTAACCACAATCGTGTCACAGCCATGACTCATCCTCGCCTGTTACCCCATCGCCGAAGAACAGATCGGCAATAAGAAGCGGTTGATATCACTGGGATAGGAGAGCCGCATGATCCAACAAACGGTGATGGTGTCAATCAGGACGATGAGAACGAGCAGCCATAGACCCCATCTGGCCTGCTCGATCTGGGTCAAAATGACCAAGATGGCTAGGTAACTTTGGTATGATGTGACTATGTAGCCACACACGCTAATCAATTAAGAGTGTCATAGCTTACTTGGTGTCTCCAGCAGGAGCCTCCACCGACCGAGGAGCCAGAGGATTCGGGTAGCAGGAAGGCCAGATCCAAGCGAGGCGTGTCAAAAATTCCTGTTGGTAGGAATGCACACTGGCACATCACTAAGTTCGATGAATTCGGGGATCTACTCTCACCGCCTATAGCTTTGACCAAATACAAGACTATCCTCGGGTTACTTGTTAGGGACTTCATCCCGATTAGGTACAGGAAGTGGATTGGGAAAGATGATGACCCGTGGAGGGTTCCCAAAAGTGAGAAGGACTACATATGGGATATCAAGATCCCAGAGTATTTCACTTTCCCAACAGAGTACGACAAGGAGTTAGTCAAGAAAAAAGCGAAAGAAATCATGGGGACATGCTTCAAGAATTTCATGGGGACATTATACAAGAATTTTGTCCTCCAAAATAAAGAGCCAGATTTTGATGGTGGACAGTTTAGCAAGTAGAAGGACTTTTGGCAGGATTTCAAGGATTACAGGTTATTTGAGGAGTACTTAGAACTGAGCAGGAAGAATAAGGAGAACTCGTAGAAAGCGACGAATCCTCATCATCTCGGCTCTCGTGGCTACGCTATAAAGATGCTAGAATTTGAAGCAAAACTTCAAAAGATGGATCGCCTTGTTGAGGAAGACGTTTAGGTTGAGACCGTCGATTGGGAGCCAAGATTGGTAATATACTGTATGGGGAGGAATGTACGCCACGCAGAGGACGGGAGCTTTAGCTCCACAAATCAACCCATGAGCGAGCTCATCCAGAGGATGTCCTAGGTAACTGAGGAGGTGAGGTAAGGGACTCGCACTTCTAATAGGGAGAAAGACGTGCTCACCCAAGCACTCGGAACCAAGGAGCACCCTGGTCGCACTAGAGGAACCGGTGTTGTTTCTTAGAAACTAGCATTCCCCCAAGAATCTAACACTTACCGGAGCCGCTCAAGGGGTAGAGCGGATCAAGAGGCAGAGTATTTGAGGCGACTAAAAGAGATGGAAGAAAGAATGAACGTACGGATTGAGGCAACTATTGAAGCACGAGTCCAACAAATTTTGCTGTCCAAGGGGTCAGGAGTACCACAAAACCCTAGTCCAACTACCTTTAGCCCACAGTTTAGGGGTCGCAACAGCTACGAATCGACCCCGCTCGACGAAGAAGATGCAAATGTGCCTCATCCGGTGGACAACATCACTAAACCCGTCAATGTCAAGTTGTACATCCGTCAGGAATGGACAAAGGACAAAGGAGACGGGACCATTAATGGCCGCCCAATTCCACAGGGTACGCTCGTGTCACTATTGACAGAATACTTAATAAGAAGTATAACAAGATACACATTGAGTACCCCGTAGTGGAAGACAGGCCGAAACTTGGTCATAACAAGGGCTCTCAAGTGGCAAGCACTTCATTAAGCTTGACCACCAATTGTCCTCTAATGATGAGGACGACTGCGAGTCTTCGCCCACCCACGGTGATCACTCACCATCTCCGAACAGAGATCACTCCCCTCCTCATCCCTTGCCATCACCCACGAGAAGACAGAGGTCTCCTATTCCTCCTCGTTCGACTCCATCTTCATCAGCCCCGAGAAAAGAGAAGACTCCTCCTCCTCCTCCATCTTCATCAGCTCCAGGAAAATAGAATTCTCGTCATCATCCTCCTCCTCCACCTGAGCCCAAAACAAGATCAAAGGCATCCTCACAGTCGCAGAAAAGGTCCTTGGATTCGGCCGCTAATGCTCCCAAAGTGGACCAACAAAAAAGAAAAAGGTCGTTCAATGGCAGCGTTACAAACTTGATGGAAGGAAAATTTACAGCACACATCTCGATGGAAGATTGTATTAGTTTCTTCAATCTCTGTGCCTCACTGCCTCCGTTTTTGTTGAAGTCCAAATTCAAAAGGCAAACACAGAATCAGTACACTACAATAAGAGCCGATGAAATACACAATGAAGATTTAAGAAAGATACAGAAGTTTGTCGAAGACAACCCCGAATTAACCATGGAAGAGGTCGTGAACATCTATTATGATGTACAAGGGACGAGAACACTGGCAATGAAGTATGAAAGGGGTAATCTTTTGGTTCTCGATCACGAGTATAAAAATTTGACAACATATATGCGCCAGTTGCATGAATATTACATGGCTCAAACAACAGAGAGGGAGGACTTTGGTTTTGAGGTTATTATCCGTTCGCCATATGTTTTTCATTATCCCGAAGAAGAGAAGTTCGATATCGAGTGAGAGTGTTTGTTCCAGCTATACCAGAAACGCTCTCTCGATACGCAAATGTTGACGTTGTGGACTATGTAAGTACCCTACACGCATGATATTACAATTAAATACTCTCCCGGGACACAAATTGTTAACTTTTGAGCACTTTCCATAATTTTATGTAGGTGTATAGTAAAATTTTGCATTCTAAAAAGCAAACGGAATAACATAGGCTTCTTGACCCCTTGCTTGTCAATGAGAAGACATGTCTAGGCCTCCATGGATGTGACGTGGAAGACCTGAAACAGAGATTGATTGCTGTTTTCGACGAATTCAAGATGAAGAACAAAATCCACATACTTCTAGCCTACAACTGCGAGTATGTGTTCTCGTCTTTTAATTTTATGCTTCTTTTTTTTTAAGATTATTCGATAATTAGCATTCTGTGATTGCAGCCACCATTTCGTCTTCATTTATGTTAATCTTGCCAAAAATCTGATCGAGGTGTGGGACTCGAAGAAAAAAACCATTTCATCATCTGGATGCACCGGTGGCAGTGCTGAATTAGTAAGCGATCCTAATAACATATTATTTTCTAATCACACATACCGCTTTCTAACGTTTCTCCTTTTAATGTTGCGCAGTGTCCGAAGAAGACATATCGGTGGGACGTACGTCCCATTCAAAGTTGTCGAAATGGAAGGGAAGTACCTAAAACAACCGGCGGGAAACAATGAATGCGGGTTTTATGTAATGTGGGCAATGCTTCGCTACATCGGCGGGAAATCGGAAGAAGCCGATAAGTTGATGTGTATAATCCTCATTTTATTTATGTATGTTAATCATTCAACAAAATGATTTACTGATTCCTCTTTGGATATCATCTTTTTTTGAACGACAGCACAAGAAATATAACCACGAAAGGCTGTAGGATCAAAGTCCAAATCACTCTCTCTCTCTCTCTCTCTCTCTCTCTCTCTATATATATATATATATATATATATATATATAAAGGCCGGTAGAGGTCACACCCAACATTGACACAAAACAAATCTACTATTTTTGTTCTTTACATTCTTAGTTCTACTTTTTCCTTCTAGGTCAGTAGCTATGCTTTGCTAGTTTCCCGCAAACAAGCCACGCGCTCCAACCAATTGGAGTAACTATCATTTGCTGTTCTTGCATGTAAAGCAGCCGGTTCTTCGCTGTAATTGAAATTATCCTTTTATTAGTTTGCTCGAAAACTAGTCGTGGCGCTGGTAGGAAAGTGAAGCAAATAGTCATTGGCGACTCCATGTGTTGATTTTCAACGTCAACAGTCGCCATGAGGAGGAAACGGGGCTGAAACCAACAACGAATGAGCTGCCACTTTGGCAGCTAAAAGGGTGCCGTCACATATATGTATCTACACATATATGTTCCATCTTTTCAAAGTCGACTCCGTTGCCATTTTATTTTTTTACGATTTTTCATCCGTTTTTTGTCACGTTTGAACAAATAAATAACTATATTTATATCCGTTTCTCTACTTTAGTCTTAACTAGCAAATTTGCCCGTACGTGGCTACGGGTCAAAAAAAATCCATGATATGTTTTTTATCTGGAGTCGTACCTGTGCGTTGCAACGGAAACCCATACATCTTCGAGTCAGACTCCGCGCCATTGCTGCTAGACACGATTTCTTTTAATCTGTATTAGCACACGTCTTGAGTAAGAATCATGTCGACGATTGCACTGATATACATGTACAATGTACACATACATTTATTTATATTAGATTCGATAACAAACTGCTCATGATTTTAGTTTTACGATTTGATTTGTGGAATCATTGATTGATCCTGTTTCTTTTTTTTCAGAATGATTGATCCTATTTCTAAGAAGAATAGGTTTTATTAATAAAAATATTATCAACAACTTATTGGCAATATTTGTTTATGAGAAAAGGGTCAAGGTTCAAATACCCATAATGTTAGATTTATCATTTGTTTTTTTATTGTTATATGGAGAAAAGGATAAATATACTAATATAAAAAACAAAAAAGCCGGCAAAGGAAAATACCAAAAGAAAGACATAAAGAAAAAAACAAAAAACAGAAAGGAAAACCAACAAAAACAGACGCAACACACGGACGGTTCTCTACCTTATCCTTATCCCGTCTATACGCACACGCGCGTATCCCCGCATCGCTCATAGGGGCTCGACATCGCCGCCGCCGACCTCCGACACCGCCTCGGAGGAACCTCCCTGCGCCACCCTCCACCACTCCTAGTGCCGGCCTCGCCCTTCCCCGCGCCGAGCCTTCTTGCCCCTCCCCGCGGCAGTCTTCCCACCCAGCCTCACTCTTTCCAGTGCTGGCCAGAGTCCCTACCACCACCCGGTTGTCGCGGAGCACCGCCACCTCCTTGCGTGCCTCGCTGCTGCCATTGTGGCCTTCACTGATGCCGCAGCCCTATGGCCTCCGATCTGGCCGACTTCGTCTGGTCTGACGCGGATGAGGTTCCCCGCCGCGTGAAGCAGCTGGCCAAGCTCCATGCCTCTACGTGCTCGTCTATTAGAGAACCTAGGGTTTGTAATTTGTCTCCACTCATATTTAATTTGTGCCCATCGCCATGCTTTCTTGAGGTCGTCAACACCTATTGTTTTGATTTTATATGTTGTTGTCTTTCCAAAGTTAGTCTGATTTGGGTTTGGATTTGGATTGCTATGCTGTGTGGATTTTGATTCACACTTTTAGTCCCGGGCACCTTCGTGTAGATTTGGGCTTGCCAATTTAAAAAGTCCTTGTATAGATTAGAACTCTTTTTCGATTCGATTTGGATCTTTGGCTGATTTATTGTTTCCTTCAATTTCCCACATCCTACTATTATCTATGTTCTACACGGACTTCTCCACAGCTTATATTCAAAGTAAACTTGCAGCGAGCGGGCGTGGGGCATATGGATTCCTAAGTGAACGCGGTAACAGTTGGGTCAATAAATGGACCAGACAAAAAAAAATCTAGACCAAAAAATCAGTACCCGCTGCTCGTGGAGGTGGCAGAAAAAAAACGCGGTAGAAATTTTGCATTTTTTTATTAGGTATAGACTATGTATATCTATACCTATTTCTTCTACACCTATATATAGCTAATATTAAAGGGGGAATTTTTTTGTTCCAACCCGTTTTTTCATCCTGCTTTTTTTTAATTCATATAAACTGGTCTCGCGCCCACCGTATCTCATACGCGACTCAGACTCATAACTCGTGCTCATACGGTTTACGATAACTAGATTCCAAGACGTATTGGGTCACGCCCTTTGTATCTCTACCTGAACTCATATGACTCATGCTGACAATATACAAAGTTTGATTCCTATACATAGATCCCATTGCAACGCACGGGCACATTTGATAGTAAATAAAAGTGTTTCTAAAATATGTAAAAGGGATTTCTGAAGTACATAGCCAATTCATACTTTATTTTAGCCGAGGATTGACTCAATTTTAGTATAATATTTTTAATGGCAAGAATCAATATAGTAATAATATAATGCATATATCTGAATATCCGGCATCTCAGAAAAACTGCACGTAGTCCGCATGTATGTATGCACAAGGGCACTTCGCACGAAGAAAATTGCATATGACTCCAAACAATGTGCTTTGCAGATATAGGACTACAAACATCAACTTCCGAGAAATAACCCTCGAAATGTTGGCTTCTTGATTTCCATGGCATTAAGTGTATTTCATCTCTTCTTTAATCTAAATATATGTATTTGTGTCCTAATCTGACCCGGTTGCCCTTCTGCTTGGATCGGTCTCCACATGAATCGTTACGTACAGGTGCTAGTCTCGTCGGTTGGCCGGTGGTTGGCCTTGGCTCTCCACATGAATCGTTACGTACATGCATGGCTGGCCGCCGCCTGGGCATGGCTGGCCGCCGAGCCTGGGCTGGCTGGCCGCCGGCTGAGCCATTTGCACAGATTAATACATAATAAAAATTAACAAAAATGAGCCATATGCTTGGATCAAGTAATAGATAAAACCATGAATTTAGCAAAAACAAGCTCATCTCACAAAACCATAATTTTGTTACATCCAATTGTGACCATCAACTGCTATAGCTGCGGCCAAGTGGCCATTCCACCTTTCATTAAGTGTTGTAGCATCTATGCTCAAATGAGGCCTACAACCTTCCAAGAAACCATCAATGCATGGTTTAAGAGCACAAAACCATCCACCTCAAGTACCTCAATCTCCACGACGCTCCCGGGGCTCCGCTTTATTACCTCGGTCTTCCACCTAAACAACAGCTCAAAACTCTCTTCCCATTTGCCATAAACCTCAGCAAGAGCTCTTTCTTTACCCAGCCATACAGTGTCATATGCAATTGTGACCTTGTGATCTCTCTGCAACTTCTTTTGCAATTCCTTAGCACCAATATTTCGATCATCTCTAAGGATACTCACAGCCTTGCTAGCTACCCACTTCTGAGATGGAGTTTTAGTTATCGTCCTCATGGTAGACGCACATGTATGGTGATCGACCAAAACCGTTACCTGCAAAACACAAAATCAATCAGACTCATATTAATTTACAGGAAAAGTAGAATTATCCGTAAATTATACAAAGACTGTGAAACTAAGAAAAGAGTGAAAATAGCATCTGCGCTAACAAAATTTAATACAAATTGACTTGTTCTGATTTGTATATGTAATGTCTAGAAACCATAAAAAAAAGTCAATGTCGTAAATATATGTGAAAATATTCGCTCAATATGCTAAAGCAAATGGTGCAGGTCAAGGAAATCTGCTATTAAGTAATTGCAAAGACCACAAAGAGAACTGACATGACCTATTTGAACGAAACTGATAGCTAGAAAAGGCATTAGCTAAAAGTAGAATTAATGAAAACAAATAAATTTATTCACCTTTACGGTGCTTTGGCCTTTATGTTTGGTGCCATTTATTCTCCAAGGGCAATCACCACCGGACCTGCAATAAGCCATGTATCTCGTCTTACATGACTTATCAGTTCCTAAATCGAACTCCTTATTGATGGCAAATTGTCGCACTGCCATCTTGAACTCCTCCATTGTTAGGTATATTGTACCAATATCCATTGGGGGGATGTTCTTATCATATGAAATCACCATCTCACTTGGTATAGCATCACTTGTAGGAATGGCGGCACCCTCATTATCAACACCCTGCTCATTATCAACACCCTGTTCATTCATTTGGCCTTCATCAACGTGTGTCTCCTCTTCTCTCAAGCCTAGAATTTCACACATCTGGTTTTCACTCACAAGTGCAATACGATCGTCATCATGTGTCTCCACTATTTGTAAGCTATCCCAATCAACTCTTTCCATATTTACTTCGGACCTAAATAAGTGAAATCAATTTAAATACCATGATCCTACTACTGTGCATGTAAAATAACATAAATAATTAACACCATTACCTTTGCACATCAACAACAGGAAGATTGTACTGTACTGCCAGAGGAGGAGCAGTGGGCAGCAATGTTCTCGCTAGAGCTAGAGCATTGGACATGGCATCGGTACGAGCCTCCACTGCCGGCGCAACCAGTCCTTCCGGTGTGGCTAGGCCATCACCCGGCGCGGGCAGCTCGGCCAGGCCATCAGTCAACGGCGCGGCCAGGCCATCAGGCGGCGCGGCCAGGCGAGAGGCCGCCAGGGCTGTAGCTGCTTGGTCATCCATGGAGAGCAGGCGGCCATCCTCTTCGTTGGGCGGCGGTGTTCCATCCATGGGCATCGATGGTAGGGGAGGGAATGGCAGCGGCGTCGTGGTTTAGGGCGTTGGGAGGGGAACGACAAAGGAAGAGCGAGATGAAACGTCGGGCTCGATCAACGATACGTAAGGCCAGAACGTCAAACAGCGGCACGACTCCTCGGTCCTCGTCTCCCACAATTCCCATCTCGCGATAACCATGGCCGCCGACGCCGCAACCGCAGCCCGGGACGGGCAGACGGCCCTCGCGCTCCGCCTCGCCAAGCACCTCGCGCCCCAGGCTCCTGGCGGCGCTGAGGACTCCTTCGCCACCACCACCGCCGCCAACAAGAACGTCGCGTTCTCGCCGTTGTCCGTGCACGCGGCGCTGGCACTGACCGCCGTGGGCGCGCATGGCGCCACGCTGGCGCAGCTGCTCGCCATCCTCGGCGCACCATCGGCCGAGGGACTCGCCGACTTCGGCCGCCGCGTCGCGGACCGCGTCCTCGCCAACCGCTCCGGCGCCGGTGGGCCACACGTGCTCTTCGGCGGAGGCGTCTAGGTTGATGCCGCCCGCGGCGGGCTCACGGACGCGTTCCGCGAAGTCGCCGCCGAGGCCTACAAGTCGGAGGCGAGGACCGTCAGCTTCACTAAGGAGGTTAGTGGATTAGATTAGTTGCTTTTTTTCCTCGTTCCATGGCATTTCTAAATGTGTTGCAAAAGAGAGAGAGAGCGTTACCTTTTCTGCTTCACTTCAACTCTCTTGCATTGTTACTTGTTAGATGCTGAATGGATTTAGAACAGATGGGCGC
The DNA here is from genome assembly GCA_904845875.1 of Miscanthus lutarioriparius. NCBI lineage: Eukaryota > Viridiplantae > Streptophyta > Magnoliopsida > Poales > Poaceae > Miscanthus > Miscanthus lutarioriparius. Next base: position 179,679 of record CAJGYO010000911.1, on the reverse strand, counting down.
CTGATTTCTCATTGTATTAGGACGGGTTAAGAACTTAAGATGGAGAAAATTGCAAGTCATCTAGTTTACAAATATTCTTCCAATAGTTGTAAAAAATTGCTAAATCAATGACTTTTCTAATTCACTCAACAAAGCAGGTAGTATATTTGTTAGCTTTATGCAACCATTTTCAATATCTCACTCTAAATGGTAATTTTGCATTATGAATCTTGCAATCATTTTCAATCTCTCTCTCTAAAAGGTAATTTTCCATTAGGAATCTCATATTACTTCAAAATCATCTAGTCATTTTTATACTTTCTTTCTCTCTTATTCATTTATATTGGGAATCATGTCCTTTCATTTCTTTCACATGTCCTTCCACCCGAGATCTATAGATTGGATACATGTGCATTTTTCGGTGCGATTGGATCGGTTTTTCCAAATGTGAAAATGTTGGGAGTTGCACAAGAAGTTTGGAGGTGTTTTTTCAATCTTACAAAAAAAAACAAGATTCGGAGTGGGTTTCGGAAACTCTTGGAGATGCTCTTTATCAAACTAGATTTTTTGATCTCTTATCATAAATAGTAACAGTTTAACCCGGGCTTTGTTTGCATTTGCACATATATTTTATGATCCATCACGCAAGTTGTTCACTAATAACACATACATGCATATATGTTACGTACACTACTGGAAATAGTGACTTTGCCGAGTATAACACTCGGCAAACAGCACACGACATCTACAGTGTCGGCAAACAGCTATTTGCCGAGTGTTTTTTATCGCGCACTCGGCAAGTGTCAAATTTGACACTCGGCAAAAAAAAGTGGTTTGCCGAGTGTTTTTCCAAAATACACTCGGCAAAGGATTATTGTTTGCCGAGTGTTTTTGGGAATTACACTCGGCAAACCTATTTTCCAAAGATTTTTTTTTCTCAGCATACCATTATTGTTTGCCGAGTGTTTTTGGGAATTACACTCGGCAAACCTTTTTTCCAAAGAAAAAAAATAATTTTTTTCTCAGCATATTTTAGTTTAATAGCTGTCATACAAAACACTCTTAGTACACCATATCTGCATGCACATCATGCTCCTGGCAACATAATTCTCATAATAACCACATAGACATAGAAATGAAGATGACAAATTTAAGAGACTAATATCCGCCACCCTTGCCTTCTGCCGCAACGCCATGAAGCCCGCCGCTTCCAGCACCACCACCACACCGCCACCACCACCACCGCTGCTCTCCAGCGTCTATCGCCTAGCTGGTCCAGACCTTCTGAGCTCTCCAGCAACTCCAGCCACATCTAGCCATCATCTTACCATCTGGTCTACATGAGAGAAACAAAGAATCAGCTTATGCATCACAAATCATAAACCAGGAGGTTACAATGAATTGAAGGTCACACTTTTTTAACAGATGGTTCCAAATAAAAACTTGAAAGCAAGATAACTTCTGGTCTATTCTATTATTTACTTTGCAGAATGTGTTTTCTATTCAAAGCAAGACTAACCAGCTACCAGCCTAACATGATTCAACCAACCAATTATCACACACAAGTAAACAGAACATTTCGTCTTATCCTCTAAAAGAGCATTTCATCCTTATAAAGACTAGTCATATTCCTAGTTGTGTCCAACAAGTATCCTTAGGAAGACCTACTGGACAGACAACGCAAGCAATGGTGACAGGTGAAATCTAATCTCTAAAAAAGATAACTTGTGCAATACTACTGAAAGTTGTAACTTCATTAACACATATTTACTTGTGCAAATCATTTCAGTTTAATTGTAATACCATGAGAGTGTGAATAAAATGTGTGGAACTGAAAGGAAAGGTATTGTTTTCTATTGATGGCTACTATAGACCCTACAGTACAATACCACATCATTTCAAGGTTACAAGATGTGAATAACCCGAGCATAGCGGCAATTAAAAATCAATGATGGATCCTAAAAAATAATGGTGCATGTACACAAGTTAGAGATTTCTTAAAAAGTCTTTACCTTGCTAGAGTGGTTTATTACCAGCTAGCAGCCAACATAGCTACCTGCAGTCCTCAAGCATCAAACATGTTATCACGAATTTGTCACACTTACACAACTTATATCTTTTTCTCAGATAATATTAGTATATATCACTAATTTCTATCTTAAGCGAGTAAGGCATAAGGCGAGGCGACGCCTTAAGAGTTAAGACCATCCTACAGTAGTATAGAAGCATGTCATACCTTGATGTTGTCTTCTCCTGTGCAGCCCGCAGTTCCCAGTGTGCATCCAACAACACACTGCAATGGAGAGCTAATTCATGTTAGTAGCTAGGTATTTCACAGGGAATATGGCACCAGCAAAATAGAAATTAAATGAGGGACAGGTAAAGATTAACATGTAGATAAGCACACTGCCACAAATAAAACCATTACACTATGCTTGGAGCAATTCAGCTTGTACATAAATGAGCTAGAGGGCAACAAGTATATGGATCTTCTGTCTAGTACGATCAGGTTAAGGAATTCAACCTCACTAATACAACTGATGTCATCTGGATTAAAATACAAAACTGCTGCAAATTAGCCACACTCACCTACTACCACCATTTCATTTCTGGTTATAAAGTGCAGCAAAATGTAACTCATCCTTAAACACACTTACCTAATACTACAATACTGCTGCAATTAAGCAGCAAATTAGTGAATGTCTAGGAGCAGATATACAAAAATGTAAATTACACCAACATCATCACGCCCAATTAAACAGCCCAGAGGTTGCATAAATTACAATTAAATAGTTCAAATGTACTGTAATAACAGGAACCACGAATCGCAAAGCAAAAGCAAAACCTAACCCTAGATCCACCATTTGCAGCACCTAAACAAGACATGCACAGATCCATTCTTGGGAGGAGCTTACCACGGGGTGTATGCTCGATCCGGAACTGCAGTGCTCATCTGGCAATGGGGAAGGGGCAGCGCAGATAACATCACAGCCCGACCAGGGGCATGGCCAGATGTGCAGCCCATGGAAGAAGAAGGCCGGGAGGGGCGGCGCCGGGAAGAAGGCCGGGGAGGCGGCCTGCCGCCACGCCACGCCGCCACCACCACTACAGCCAGATCCGGCCGCCACCGGCCTCCACCGGCGGATTCGGGAGAGGGAGGCGGATCCGGGAGAGGAGGTCTTGGCGCCGGGAAGAAGGCTGGGAGGGGCGGCGCTAGCTAGGGAAGAAGAAGGCCGGGGAGAGGCGAAGCCTGCCGCCACGCCGCACGCCGCCCGACGCCCGCCACCACCAGAGCGCAGATCCGGCCGGATCCGGGAGACGAGGGCCGGCGCCGAGGAAGAAGGCCGGGAAGGGGCGGCGCTGGGGAAGAAGAAGGCCGGGGAGGCGGCGCCAGGGGAACAAGGGAGAAGGAGGAGGGCGGCAGCCGGGAGAGGAGGAGGGAGGGAGGGAGGCGCTAGGGGCCGGGTGCTCGTGAGGAAGAAGGGGAGGGGACGCTAGGGGCCGGGTGTCCGGGAGGAAGAAGGGGAGGAGGCGCTGGGGGCCGGACAGTTAAGTAGATATTTTTTTGTTTGCCGAATGTCCCAGATCGGGGCACTCGGCAAAGTTTTTTTTTCATTTTTTTTCTTTTCTTTCTTTTCTAGAAAAAAGATTTATTTCTTTGCGAGTGTTCTAGATCTGAGCACTCGGCATAGTTTTTTTTATTTTTATCTTCTCCTTCTTTTCTAGAAAAAAGAATTTATTTCTTTGCTGAGTGTTTTTTTTACACTCGGCAAACCCCCTCTTTGCCGAGTGTTTTTTTTACACTCAGCAAACCAACATTTTTACTGATTGTTTTTTTTATCGAGTGTTTTTAGCGCAGCACTCAGCAAAGATCTTACTTGTTCGCCGAGTGCCCGAGGGAATACACTCGGCAAACATAAAAAGACTCGGCAAATTTGAGGACGGTACATGCAGCTCGTGGCCGCTGTGAAGATGATCAACTCATGGGTGAAGAAGGCGACGGACAACCTCATCGACTCCATCATCTCCACGGGCGACATCAACGCCGACGCCGACACCGACCTCGTGCTCGCCAACACCGTCTACTTCAACGGCGCGTGGCTGGAGCCATTCAACCCCTAACGCACGATGCGGGGCACGTTCCACCGTCTCAACGGAGACCACGCCGAGGCGGAGTTCATGAGGAGCGGCCTCACGTGGCTGGACGTCGCTTGCATGGATGGGTTCAAGGTCCTAAAGCTCCCTTACAAGCGCGGCGCCGCGCCATTGGTGCGGGCGGCGGAGTCCGGTGGAGGGCAGCCCGCCAGTACTGGCCACCTCAAGCGCCGCCGCGGGCAGGTCGCCGCAAAGTCCAAGGCCACAGCGCCGTTGACGGAGGTCAACGCGGGCACGCAGTACTTCATGTTCTTCTTCCTCCCAGACGCGCGCGACGGCCTCTCGACCATGGCGGACATGGTCACCGCGTCGCCGTCGTTCCTGTACGGCATCTTGGCCGAGATGAAGGAGAGGCCTGTCATGCTGGAGCTGCCCAAGTTCGCGACCTCAGGCGGCTGGGCCTCTCGCTGCCTTTCTCGCCGGAAGTCGCCGATCGACCTGCGTGGCATGTGGAAGGGGGACGATGGGGACGAAGTAGTCGCCGGTGCTGCACGGCGGCCGACGTTCCTGTCCAAGGTTGCGCACACGGCGGTGGTCAAGGTGAACGAGGTGGGAACCGAGGCAGCCGCGGTGACCGTGCACTTATGTGGCGGCGGTGGGCCACCGCCTGACCTCGTCGAGTTCACCGTTGACCATCCCTTCACCTTCTTCATCATGGAGGAGCGGTCCGGGGTGATCGTCTTCGCGGGGCATGTCCTTGATCCGACCAAGTGATCGGCTTCAGAGATAAACTCAATCCAACCTGCACTAGTTAATCTGCAACGACACAGACTGCTTAAAACTGCTTGAATTGCTTAGTACTAGAAGTGTTTTATTGCTATATACTTTGGTTTCACTTTCACCCTGGATTTCTTTGTTTTTTTTCGTTTGTTATTAGTGATTTCGTCTCGTGCCTCCATCTTGTTTGTTGGTTCTTTTCAAAATACTAGGTAGCATGCCCGTACGTCGCTATGGGATAACTAACAATTTATACTAAAAACACATGAATCGCACGATAAGATAACAATAATGTTAAATTAAATACCAACGTTAAAGTGACATTTAATCCAAAAAACAAAGTTTATGAATTTAATAAGGAGTGCGCGGCGTCGCAAGCTCACAAACTCTAGAGCTTCCAGAGATTGGGTTGAATCCAACCTATAGCCTCAGAACCCTGCATCTTTTCTTGGACGGGCTTCACTTCTGATGCGCCGGTAGCAATATCAACGATCTCCAGTCGATGGACCAAGTCGTATGGATCCCCATACAATGGCTCAGACATGTAGATTTTGTTCTCTTTGTACTTGGATACACGTGTTCCACTGAAGCTTTCATTAAAATGTTTAGACACGAACAGTCTCTGATCACCGATGTCCCTCACCCTAGATCACTCCGGCGTACGGTCGTGGAGGTTGCACTTGTAGATCGCGCTGTTGTAGGTGAAGCTCTGTGTCTCGTGGAACGTGCTCACCATGGTACCCACAATATGCAGCTCACCGTTTGATTCCAGGTAGCTGTGGTGGCAGAGCCCCGCAGGTGGCGACAGCGATGGCAATAGCATTGCGGTTGGAGTAGCGCCGGCGGCGTTGCTGCTGCAGATGGAGATTTCTCCAGTGCAGTCGATCGCCAAGAACTTATCTTGGCAGTGGACAATGGACCTCACGGAGAACTCCAGTTTGGTGTCGAGCAGCGTCCATGCGCTGTCGACTCCAACCCGGCAGAACGCAACCTCCGTGGAGCACCCAAGCATGGCCATGGCCATGCACTCGCAGTCGGCGGTGTCAGGCGGCGCCGAGAGCACCATCTCACGGAAGAACACGTCCCTCATGTCTTCCAGCTTGATGGCTCTGCCTGCGGCATCCGCGTCCCCGTAGCCGTTGGTGGGATGGAGGACCCACCGGCCGTGGACCCTAGACACATGTTCCGATGAGGACGCCGCCGCGACGTGTTCGCCTGCTGGTGGGAGCTCAACGCGGGGGGCACGGGCATCGGCGAATGGATTCAGCAGCGTCACGGACGCCGCCTTGTCCATGAGCGCCAGCCACCCACACGAGGAGCCGCACGCCACCTTGCCGCGCACGTCGGGCAGCGTCTTGGACAAGACCTTCTTCTTCGGGACGCAGTAGAAGCCGACGCGGTCCGAGTCGGGGTCGAATGGGAGCAGCAGGAGCGGCCCAAAGGTCACAAACGGGACGGTGGCGCGCCATGGGGAGCAAGCGGATCGGAAAGACGCCGCGTCGTGACCTGACGCGAGACGCTGCCCGATGGACTCGAGGAGATCCTCTGACAGGCCGGATCTCCAGTCAGGGAGAGGTAGGGACCTTCTCTTAGGATTGGGAGGCTAAGCCATGAAAGACAGATGACATCAACTATGGCTCACGTAAGAAACAGCAAGTGAGGGCGATGGAACACGTGAGCGTAAAACCAAATAAAAGGAGGAAAAAGCTGTCCCTTTTGCAAATGCAAAGAGAGAAAGTAATTAAATGTAGGCAGATTTGGCAAGATTCCCAGAAATGCAAAGAAGTTACTTTTGTCTTAATTCTCTTTCCTTCTGTGTTAGTTCTCTTTCCTTTTGGTCGTTGCCATATATGCTGGTGCATGCAAACATGCAATGTGTATATGGATAGCACAATAATTTTCTACTTTCTATTTTGCCGTGATTCCTCTATATGACAGGCAATATTCAATCAAGGAGAATGGCATGATCAATCAGTAATTAAGATGTCGGGGGATCGCAGGCGTGGGCAGACGGACGAATCAAAACAAATGTCGCACTAAAAAATATCCACACTTTGTTCTTTTTAGTTGTAGGAGATAGCGTGGTTAACTAACCAGTAACCGTGATTGGTCTGGTCTTTAAGAAAACACTACTGAGTTTCAGAGATGAACTCAGTTCAGCCTACACTACTACTCTTCATTTCTGCAATGACACAGACTGCTTGAATTGCTTAGTAGTAGTAGTGTTTTATTGCTATACTGGCAGTGGGCTAGTGGCAGGCCAGCACACTCGTTAGTCGTTGCGTTGCCATTACTACTGAAATTCAGATTCTATTTACACATGAAAACGAACATGGTCATACAACACTTGAAGAAAGGAGCACAGATTGCATCACCATAGCTATATATCCTAATTAACAAGGCATTACTGCTAAAGCAATTACAATCATGCTCAGGAGGGAAGTTAATCTCCTCCTATACTTCCTGGTATTGTCTGTGCTGCTTGTATGTAATGCAGACATCGTTCTCTCTTTGCGTTCAGTTTCAGAGGGGATGCCTTGCAGGATGTGTTGTCACAGCTCTGTAGTAGCAGAAGGTCCTGATAATCTTCATTGGACAGTGTCTCGGCCCTCCTAATTGTTGTCCTGTCCTGCAGATCAGTGGTTTCATTCTCATCCTTCATCTCTTCATCCCTGCGTGCTGTCTGATTGAAGAGATTGCAAATGTTCAGAAGAGGCCACTAGTTCCTTACGATCACTTATCCAGGATCTGTCGATCTGATGACAATAAGCCGTTGTGCATTGTGTCAGCAAAAGAAGGATACATTCAGGCAATGAGCGAGCCGCAGGAGAGCACCAGGGGACGACGGCGGCGGAGGCCACGAGAGTGGCGACAGGCTCAGTACGGTCGTATACGTCCATTGGGCTTGATTGCTTTAGAAATATGGTTCCAATCGAGTGCAAATCCAAGCTGATTGTATGGAGGTGGTTGATACAATGCTAGGTGGAGGTTTCTCAGCTACAGCTTGGGCGGCAATATATGATGAATGTTGTCTGCTCTGGGAGTATTTTGCTGCAATTTCTATTAGCCACTGTAATAGGCTGGGAGAGTAATTCAGTAGCTCATGAGCTGGTTAGGCAAGCAATGGTAGAGGAAAGCTCTTGTGTTTGGATAGATGACCCCCCCCTGCATCTATTCGCCAATTACACGTAAACGATGTAACTATCTTCTCGAATCAATAAAGCTTGCCGAATGGTTTAACCTAAAAAATACATAATAATGCATAAGTTACGTAATTTAGTATGGATTTCATATGCCAAAGTAAAATAAATCATGCATTCCAAACATAAACAGCGGTTGTGAACGAGAAATATAGTGTTTCTAAAATACGCAAGGGACTTCTGAATTACTTCCTCCGTCCTGTAATATAATACATTATAGCATTTAAAATTTGTCCTTAAATATAATGAATTCTACAGGACAAAAACCAGCTTTGCATTGAATACTTTCTATTTATTGTCCGGTCAACATTAATTATGTTGATGATAGCGTCCGATTAGAAGATAAAATGAGAATACGTCTTTTATGTTTTCTCCTAATTTGTAAAAAAAATTCTAGAGACAGATGGAGTACATAGCCAATTCATAGGATCGGAAGTAATTTATTTTAGCCGAGGATCGACTGCTTTTAGTATAATATTTATTTAAACCACAGGAATCAATATAATAAGATATTATAATCACTACCGGATACGGGAGCTTTGCCGTGTGCCTAGGGAACTAACTTTGCCGAGTGTTTTTCGTCGGGCACTTGGCAAAGACGTTGTCGAGTGCCAAAAAACACTGGGCAAACATTTTTCGCAAGAAATAAAAAAACAAATTGCCACCGGCCGCCGCCCACCATGGCCACCACGCCACCACCGACCGCCACCCACCACGGCCACTACGTCGCCACGCCCGCTGCCGCCCCACGCCGGACGCCGCCCGCCACCACGCCACCCGCCGCCACGCCACCCGCCCGCCACGCCGCACGCCACCCACCACACGCCGCCACGCCACCCGCCGGATCCGGGAGAGGGGAGGGGCGGCCGCCGGGACGCCGCCGGATCTGGGGAGGGGAATGGCCACTGCGGGATCTGGAGGCGGCGCCGGGGAGAAGGGGAGGGAGCAGCAGCCGGGGGAAGGAGGGGCGGCCGGGCGGATCTAGCCAGGAGGGGAGGGGCCGCCGCCGGATTCGGACGGGAGGAGAGGCCACCAGGCCGAGAAGGAGGGGGCGCAGCACGCATGCGGATAAGGGAGAAGGGGAGGGGGTGGCGCGGCGCATGCGCGGAGAAGGGAGAAGGGGAGGGGGCGGGCGAGCGCGGCGCGGGGAGAAGGGGAGGGGCGCGTGGTGTGCGGGAAAGAGGAGGGAGGCAGTGCGGGTAAGAGGAGGGAGGCGGGGTTTTATTCCCAGAAAAAATATTTTATTTCTTTGTCGAGTGTCCTAGATCTGGGCACTCGGCAAAGTTTTTTTTTATTTTTTTCTTCTCCTTCTTTCCTAGAAAAAAAGATTTTTTTCCTTTGCCGAGTGACCTAGATCTGGGCACTCGGTAAAGTTTTTTTTTCATTTTTTTTCTTCTCCTTCTTTTTCAGAAAAAAGATTTTATTTCTTTGCGAGCGTCCTAGATCTGGCCACTCGGTAAAGTTTTTTTTATTTTTTTTCTCCTTCTTTCATAGAAAAAAGATTTTATTTCTTTGCCGAGTGTAAAAAAAACACTCGGCAAACCCCCTCTTTACCGAGTTTTTTTTTTGACACTCGGCAAACCTCCTCTTTACCGAGCGTTTTTTTTTTGCCGAGTGTTTTTAGGGTAGCACTCGGCGAAGAACTTATTTGCGAGTGCCCGATAGAATACACTCGGTAAATATAAAAACACTCGGTAAATTTGACATTTTCGGTAGTGAATGTAATGCATATACCCGAATATCGGGCATGTCAGAAAAACTGCACGTAGCCCACTTTTTTTTTCCCGCATGTATATTTATTTATGCACAAGCGCACATGATACAAGGTCACGTCAAACGGCCATGGCCGCCGCCGCCGCAAACGCAGCCCGGGATGGGCAAACAGCCCTCGCGCTCCGCCTCGCCAAGCACCTCGCTCCCTTGCCTGAGGACTCCACCGCTGTGGCCACCAATAAGAAGTTAAGAACGTCGCGTTCTCGCCGGTGTCCGTGCACGCGGCGCTGGCACTGACTGCCGCGGGCGCGCGCGGCGCCACGCTGGCGCAGCTGCTCGCCTTCCTCGGCGCGCCGACGGCCGAGGAGCTCGCCGACTTCGGCCGCCGAGGTCTGGGTAGGTCTACAAGTTGGAGGCGAGAAACGTGAGATTCACCGAGGAGGTATAGATATAAGTTGCTTCAACGCCGCCCCCCCCCCCCAAAAAAAATTTGTTACTGAGCATGAACCGGGGCGGGCCTCGGCTCGAGTTTCGGCGCACGTTCCACCTGCTCGATGGAGGGCACGTCGGGGCAAACTTCATGGAGGACTTCAGGAGGCTGGACGTCGCCTGCATGGACGGGTTCAAGGTCGTAAAGCTCCCTTACAAGCCCGGCGGCGCTGAGTCCGGTGGAGAGCCCGCTCGTGGTGGCCAGCTCAAGCGCCGCCGCGGGCAGGTAGCCGCAGAGTCCAAGGCCACGCCCCCGACGGAGGCCAACGAGAGCACGCAGCAGTACTCCATGTTCTTCTTCCTCCCGGACACGCGTGACGGCCTCTCGACCATGGTGGACATGGTCACCTCGTCGCCAGCGTACCTGTACGGAATATTGGCCGAGATGAAGGAGAGGCCTGTCAGCATCAAGGTGCCCAAGTTCACGATCACCTTCAGCTGGGGTGACCTCAAGGGCGACCTCAGTCGGCTGGGCCTCTCGCTGCCGTTCTCGCCGGAGGCTGCCAACCTGCGTGGCATGTGCAAGGGCGATGTTGGAGACCAAGAAGTCGCCGCCAGGACACGACTGTCTCGGTGCCTGCCCCGAGAAACTCCCACACGAGGGTCACTTTCCCGTCGTCCGTCAGAGCGTGCCTGACGCTCGCGTCGTCGTAGTTCGGAACCTGGAGGTCGAGCAGCGAGTCGACGTACGGCCAGATGCCACCGCCGCCATCTACATTACCGCTACACAACAGGGACCGCTGGTGCCACCTTTTCGTGATGAGAGGGAGGAGGAGATTCGCCATGCGGCAGCGGACGCCAAGGAAGCGCCGCCACCGTCTCCAGTGCAGCAGCCGCGCCGTCCTTGAGCTGCCTAGCACGGGGGCGTACACCATGCCATCAAAGAAGTCCTTGAGCACCCGCTGCACCGCGCTCACGTCGCGCGCGTCGAAACCGTCGTCGCCGAAGCACATCCGCATGAGAAGAGTGAGCACGGCGGAGTGAAGGCTGTCGCGGATGACGACGACGACGACGTCGTCACGGCCACCCCGGCAGCCGGAGGAGAGGCTGGCGACGAGGCCGTCGACGGCCTCCCGCTGCAGCGGAGCGAGGAGGCCGAGGCGCGACGGGTGCAAGATGCCGGAGGTGATGTTGCAGCGGAGGGCGCTCCAGAGCGGGCAGTGCGGCACGGTGGCGATGCTGTAGCTGAGGTTCACGCGCTCCGCTCTGACGAACTTCACGTGGAATGGGGAGACGGGGCGGTCGGAGAAGGTGTCGGCGTGGTCCACCAGCATGCTGCGTGCAATGGCGCGGTCACGGACCTCGATCGTTGGAACTGCGGCGAAGCACGAGCGCTGCGGCTGTTGGTTCGCCGGAAAACGGCAGTGAACACTACAAGAGCAAGGCCAGCCATGAGGAAGAAGAGCTCCATTCCCTACGTTGGTACTCCCACTTAGCTGAACGCCTGGAGCAAACATTGTTTCCCTGCGTATATATAGACAGATGCATCCACTGGCAACCTAGTAGCAAAGCCACCGCGCTTTGCATGGGCATTTTAAAATCCACGCGTAACCACTACTAACCAAAGCGTTATTCAAGATAAAAATACATGAAGAAAAAAATAGATCTAAATTAGAACAGTACACCAAACATAAAATCTAAAATAAAAAGTTTGTAAAACGAATCTACGTCTCGCTACGAACACACAGACGTGAAAAGCACTCTAATCGGAGCTACAGTGAAAAAGATACATCTACCAAAAGATCTACTCATAAAACTATTAGCTTCATGTGTTTTAATCAAAGTTTTAAATCTCCGGCTATAGCTGCCGCTATAGCCGAAGATAGCTGCTACGGAAGGAAAAGGCTAGGAGAACCAAATTTTAGCGCTAAGCAATCCTAGACGCTAATAGCTGTGTTTATCCAGAGATATCCGCTAAATACAACTTCCTTTAGCGGCAGCAGCGGCTAAAACAATGATGGCCCAAAAAGACAGCAGGCCCAACGTGCCTCCACTTCGAGTCTCTGTTCCCACACAGAACAGACCGACGCGGCAGCAGAGACTTCTGGGTGCTGGTGGCCGAATGGATAAGATCGAGTTTAACTGGAGGGAATAAGGTATTGTTTATATATGCAAATAACAACGAAAATGGCAAAAAAGGTAAAACAGGGAAAGTGTCTTAGCGGCTATTGTAGCGGGCTATTAGCGGCTATAGCGGTTCAGCAACGGTGCAGCTAAACCCTTTAGCCGGAGATTTAAAACTTTGGTTTTAATTATATAAAAACATATATAAGATATTTTATATATAATATAATTTAAGTCAAATTTAGGTTTAAAATATAATATTAAAGTAAAACAAATCATATTTTATTTATAAAACCCAATTGCATAATTATTATTTAAATTATGATTTAAACCATGAAATTTCAGAAATCGTGACATGATAAACACTGTTACTATCGCATAGATCTCGTTGCTATGAATCTAACGCAACTTGAATGGGTCAAAACGGAGTTAAAACGTAGAAGATATAACATGATTTCCTTTAATAATAGATTAAATCTAACCTCGAATTTTAAAAGTTGAAAACACATCTAACAGTGATATAAACACGTACACAACGTAAATACGAACCTAACGCAATTTGAACGGATCAAATCGGGTTAAAACGGAGAAGTTATGGCTAAAACAAAATCAGTGGCAAATCTGTAAATAAGTGAAAATGTATTTTGAATTAAACCGACTAAACTACGCTTTCCAAAGAAGAAAACGTAATATGTGATTGCGCTTTGGACTGCGGGTTAATTTGCTAAAAATAGAGGGGCTCTTTTGTAAAAAGAACAGTGAAGGGGTATGTTCTAACCTGGGCCATTGATCTAAAAACGGATGGCTCAGGATGATGTGTATTTATATTGTATTTCAGGGTTTGTTTTTTATAGGAAAACGGCCACAAATAGAGCATGACGTTGGAGATGATGTCATCTAGCAGATTGGAACAGCGCAATGCATGCATGGCTCACGGCCGGTGGTGCCATGGCCGGTGACGACCAGAGCTCGCCGGAGCTCAATAAAAACAGCGCAGAGGCCATGGTTAACCAAATTAAGAGCTCCGGGAGACAAAATGAAGGACTGCGTGCTCACCTAGGTGTTCATCACGGGCGGAGAAGGCTTGGCGGCGTCGCGGGGCTCGAAGAGGAGGAGGACGGCTTGCCTGCGTACCACGGCGGCGATGAGAACAACACAGAGAGAAAGAGAGAAGGAGGGAAAGACGTTGGTAGCTTCTTCACCTATACCCGAAGCTCGGCAGCAACTCATGGACGTCGGCACAGCAGCGAATGGCGTCTTCCGTGGCGGCGGGCGGGCATGCTCTGCTCGGCGAGATCTGAATGCGGCAGCGTAGATGGATGCAGAGGGGTCGCGGAGCTTTGTAAGAAGCTTGACGTGGAGGTCACGCCAAATCGGAAGGAACCAGGGCGGAGTTGGAGCAGCGGCGGACTCCACAGCTCGGCGAAGTGCCGCGACTCGAGCAAAAAGGCGCCTTGAAGCGTCAGCAGCTGGAAATCGGTTTCGGGGAAAATGGCGCGGGCTCGGCTTCGGTATTTATGAGGCCGGGCTACTTGAGTCGCAAGGCAAGGCGGCGACGGGATGGACGCGGACACTCGGCGCGGCGGCGGAGGAGTCCGGTTCGGTGACGATCTGACGAGAAAGAAAACCGGTGACATGGGGGCCCGTGGTGTCGTGAAGCATGGCGGGTCGGGCTGTCGGAGAGTGAGCGCCTTGAGGAAACGGCGTGTCGGTGCTGTCTTGCTGCTGCACTAGGCCGAAGGAGAGGAGGGGAGCGAGAATGGGCGAGCGTGCTGGCGTGGGCCAAAACCAAGGCGGGGAAGGATGGGCCGGGAGCCCAGGAGCAGAGGCGGCGGCCAATTTCTTTGGCCACCACGGCATATAAATTTGAAGACGAGAGAGGGGGGGAGAGAGGGATTTTATTCTTTTCCTTTTCTATTTCTCTTCTTTTACTTCAAAGCCATTTTAATTTCATTTGCAAAAGCAATTTAAACCATTTGAAGTTTTCAATCAAAACCACTCAACCAATAAATTAAATGCAAGGGCATGCATGCACAAACATGTTGCTAAACCATATGATGAATTTTAATGAAAAAAAATTATTTTCCTATGTTTTCATGAGCACATAAACTCCAAATTAGTTCATTTTAGCTCTATTTCCAAAAATTCAAATTTTAGGGTGTTACACTTTGACCTTTTCATTACTCGCTACAAAAATACCCTTATACATGATGGTTTACTTTGGTCACAGACAAGCGAAAATGTGTCACAGTTAACTCACCATGACGATCGAAAAAATGTCATGTATCCCGCGTCATATATTTGTTGGCCCAAATTGAGCCATCGTAGATTAACATTTGAGTTCGTCATGGAATAGTTGTTCGTCTATTATAATCAGCCCAGATCCAACCATAGTCACGAAAAAGAAAATCACAGATTAGTGTGAAATCATCACTGCATTATCATGCAGCACATCTTATAATATACCAATCATACAAACAAGCATTGATTCTTTCATTTATTGGCATGTCCACTATTGTCACATATAGTTTGAGAACAATCAATTCATAGCCAAACTAACAAGTACGTTTGAACTAAGATTTCATCTCTAGGGAGTCTAAAATAAACAAACAGTAGTATCCATGATTCCACGAGTACTTCAATTGGCTTGCTGTCCATATGATGTGCTACCAAGCAAACTTCAGAGGCTTCCTGAAAATCAATATGAATATGAAATGAGTTAGTTTTGAGCAAAGATTCTAAAAACAAATGCCATCTATTTATTAGGATCCTAGTGGAATACAGAAACAATCAAAGTAGACTGTTCTAGGATTGCACTCGTTAAAATCTGTGTTAACTAATAAAACTGATGGTTGTAGCTTCTAGGATTGTACTAGTGAAAATCTGTGCTAACTAATAAAACTGATGGTTGGGTCAGTGTGCTCTTAAAGTGGTCCAAGCAATCTCTGATGGCCTTCTCAATGTTTCTTATGTTTGTAATTAGAGTCGACGTATCCAGATGTGGTTTGAACTTTGCTAATATCCCAACCTGTCCAAAATTACTAATCAGATAGGAAGTTACGGTATAATATCAGCTTAGATGTAGTTTCTCTTATCCCCACCAGTGTCTAATCAAAATCACAAAGCTACCATAAAATAAGTGATATTGGAGTATGTAAGCCACAACTCATGTAAAATGAGCTATGGACAGTGTAAGGAAAATGGACTCTTGGCCCATTTACTTTGGATTTTGGTGTTTGATGACCAACACAACCAAATTGAACTAATGAATTTGCAAGTGTTTGTTTTGTAGTTCAATAGGGTGCAAGACGTGACTTGGACGAAGGCGACGTGATGATCCGATGATCAACACCTCAAGCAAGACTTTAGAAGCACAAGTGAAGACCCAAGATATCAAGCAAAGTCCAAGCATGAAGATAGGAACCAAGCCGTACGCAAGATCACGAAGAAACGAGCTCGCAGAGGCGACCGGACGCAGGACCGGACGCTGGAAGCGCGACCGGACCCTGGACCGGTGGCTCGGCAGATAGGCGACCGGACGCAAGGACCGAACGCTGGCGGCAACCGACCGGACGCAGGAACGCAGCGTCCGATCGAGTACAGAGAGGTTCCACGCGCGTGAAACTGCGACCAGACGCGTCCGGTGGCAGGCGACCGGACGCTGGCAGCGTCCGATCGGTAGTTCGCAGTTGCAACGGTCGGGACGACCGGACGCGTCCGATCAGGACAATTCAGTGTCCGGTCAGTAGCAGATTTGCGGGAGTTCGACCCCAACGGCTACTTTCTCAGATGGGCTTATAAATACAACCCCCAACCGGCCATTTGATAAGCGTGGAGCTGAGGAAACATACCAAGGGTGTTGATACACCATTTTAGTGATCTCCACTTGCTAAGTGCTTAGTGTTTCATCAGGTGATTAGCGTAGGTGCTTTGCGAAGTGCTTAGGTTGATTAGACCACCGCTTATGCGCTTGCTCTAGGTGTATGCCTAGTGTTTAGTGAGGTTTGCATACCTCTTACCACCCCGTGCTTGCGAGCACAAGAGTTGTACATCGGAGGGGCTTGAAGTCTTGCGAGATCGCACCAACCGTGTTTGTGGTGCGGCCGCCACCGTGTACCGAAGGGAACAAGGCCCACGGCGTTTCGGCCGAAAGCTTGATAGTAAAGACGGCGGGGAGCATCCGGGAGAGGCTTGCCGGAAGGCACGTCGGAGACCCACTTGCGCGTGGGGAAGGCCCAAGGCTATCCACGGAGTTACCCGACCGGGAGCTTGGCCCTTGCGAGGGATTCCTTGCGAGGGGCTCCAACGAGGACTAGGGGGAAGCTTCCGCGCTTCTTGATACCTCGGTAAAAATACCGGAGTCATCGACGGGAGTTTGCATATCTCTACCTGGCTCTTTAAGCTTCCGCATTTACATTGATCATATTATTATCATTTGCGGTAGAGATAGCAACACACTAGCAAAACCGTAGTTGAACATCTAGATAGATTATCTTTTGCATAGGTTTTGCTAGAGGTAGAAAAAGAGGCCATAGTTAAGAGTTAAATTTTTAAGTTGCCTAATTCACCCCCCCTCTTAGGCGTCCACGTGTCCTACAAGTGGTATCAGAGCCGGTTGGCTCATATTTGGACCTTTGGCTTAACCGCCGTTGAGCCGACGCTATTGTAGATTGGTTAGGATGGATACCGCTAGGCCTCCACAATTTGACGGCACTAACTTCCCATACTATAAAGCTAGAATGGCTTGCCACCTTGAGGCGGTTGATTTGGGTGTATGGAGAGTCACTCGTGACGGGATGAAACCCATCAAGAATCCCGAAAAACCCACAAAGAGTGATGAAAAAGAAATGCATTTTAATGCTAGAGCTAAGAATTGCTTGTTTGAATCATTTAGTAATGATGTGTTTAACCAAGTGTTCACCTTAAATACGGCACATGAAATTTGGTTAAAACTTCAAGAGCTCCATGACGGTACAAGTAATGTCCGTGAGCAAAAACATTGTCTAGCTAAGCAAAATTATGATTCCTTTGCTATGAATGATGATGAGCTTGTTCATGATATGTATTCTCGATTGAATCTAATTATCAATGAGCTCCATTCAATAGGATTATTAAAGCTAGATGATGCGGACATCGTGAGGAAGATCATCTCCATTCTACCACAAAAGAAATATGCAAGCATCATCACCATCCTTCACAACATGGAGAACTTGAGCACCATGACCCCGGGCATTGTCATTGCCAAGCTAGTGGCATTTGAAATGTCACGTAAGATGGGTCAAGGAGAAGCATCTTCATCAAGCAAAGGCAAAGCTCTCGCTTGTAGCGAAAAGAAAAAGATGAAGGGCAAGAAAGTTGAGTCAAGCTCAAGCTCAAGCTCCTCAAGTGAAGAAGAAGAAGATGAGGATGATGATGATGATGAACAAGAATCAAGTGATGATGATCAATCTTCCTCCTCCACCTCCGACCTTGATGAAGAATCAATCAAATTAATCAACAAGGTGGAGAAGATGATCCAAAGGCTCAATGTCAAGGGTGTGCCCATCCAAATTCAAGATCTCATTTTCACCAATCAAAGAAATGAGCAAAGAAAGAGAGGATGCTACTGAGATCATGGTAGAGATGGGGCACTTTGTGGAAGTTTGTCCAAACAAGCCCACACCCAAGACAAAGAAGAAGGCGTGCAAAAACAAAGCCCTCACAACAATAAGGTCATGGGATGATTCTTCAAGTGAAGAAGAAAACCATCACAAGAGGCGAGGTCATAAGCACTCATCATCAAGCTCTTCTCGTGTGTGCCTTATGGCACGAGGTAACAAAAGCTCATCCTCTAGTGAGAGTGATAGTGATGATGATTTGCCTTCTTACAATACAATTGTGCAACAAAATCTTAAATATGCTAAAGTTTGCACTAGTCAACAAAAGAAGCTCAAAACTTTAAAAGAAGAGCTAGATAGTTCACAAGAAGCATACAAGAATTTGCTTGAACAATATGAAAACTTTGCAAATCTCAATGTTGAACTATCTACTAAAATTGAGCAACTTGAGGCTAGTGCAACAACAAGTGCATGCACAATTAATGATAAGCAACTTGAAAAAAAAAAAAATGAAAAATTAAAAGAAAAGTTAGCTAGCTCACAAAATGATTATCAAAGTTTGCTTGCTAAAATGGAAATCATGTGCAAACATTGTGATGAGCTATCAAATCAAGTTGCTAATCTTGAGGCCGTAAAAATACCCCCACCAAGGCATCTAAAAGAAATGACATAATTAAAAAGGATGCATCTACCTCTTGCAATGATTTATGTTTAGACTCACCTTTGTGCAACCAAGCTTGTGTTAAGAAAGTGATTGTAGATACATGCACACAAGAGGTTGCAAAAGAGAATGAGCAACTCAAGCAAGAAGTAGCTCGCCTCACCAAGGACTTAACTCAAATGAAAGGCAAGGCGAAGCAAACCCAACTTCATCAAGATAACACCGTCAAGGGAGTGAAGAAGCTTGATGAAGGACAAACCGTGGTTTGCTACGTGTGCCACAAAGAAGGCCACAAGTCCTATGAGTGCAAGGTGAAGAATGGGGGAGGAGCAAAGAAGAAGGAGAAAAAGCAAACAAGCAAGCTCTCCAACACCTACACCAACAAGGTGGACAAGAAGGCCTCCACACCTTATCTCTTGAAGAAGAAGAAAAATGACAAGGTGGTGGCCATCAAGGTGAACAAGCAAGCAAACAATGGGGTCAAACGCTTTTGGGTGCCAAAGGAAATCATTTCCAACATGAAGAGCACCAAGAAGGTTTGGATCCCGAAAGGGAAGTAAGAAGTCCATCGGTCCTTGGGGAATTTAGAGACTTGGCAAAGTATGGGTGCATTTCATGGGGTGCATCATGATGGACAAAGTCATTGTCATGTGGGTTAGTGGATACTATGGACCTAAATTCCCCTTCCCATGTTAGGTAACTAGATGTTATTACCTTTTTAATTGGTACATCTTGCAATTAGATTTTCCTACAATTGGTATCTTTAAGCATCTAGTTACTCTTCATGCCTAGGGTTGCATTTGCATGCTTATATCTTTTGTCATGCATACACTAGGTATTTCATATGGTAGGCTTGCTCGGTCTCATTTGTAACCCTTGGAGCAAACCTACATGGTTTAAAATTGCTTAGGAGCACGGCACATAGCTTATCTTACTATTGTTTATCTAATATGTGCCAAAGTCCAAATTGTAGATAATTTTCTCCCAAATATCATCTTTCAAGTGGTATTTTGACTCCAAAATCAATTGTACTACAAGTATTCCATGTCTCCGTGCACAAATTTAGGGGGAGGATCATCTACAAGATGGACACTTTGAGACTAACACCTTTTTCAAGTTTATCATGTGTGTAGTAGTCTTATTGCAAGAAAAATGGAGTCCCCGAAGAGAAGCATCGTTCTTCAATTGGCATCATCATGTTGATTTCATTTCATATTTATATGCTTTCTCCATGCATTATATAGATTAAACTCTCTTGTGCAACAAATTACTAATTATGCATATGCTTTGCTTTCTACCATATGTATGCATATATTTAGGGGGAGCTTAGTCTATATAATGCGAGCGTCAAATTTTGTGATCCATTTCACTCTATACACAAAGGATCATGAAATTTGACCCTCTCTTGTGCTACTAATGTCTTCCTTTTTAGTGTTTGATGCCAAAGGGGGAGAATTTGAAGGACCAAAGGCAAGCATCAAGTTGATGTCTACAAGTGGTAATGGTCCGAGAAAGGGAGGAAAATGAATTATGGATTAGTCTATGTAATGGGAGAATTTTTTTTGAAAGATAGGCTTTAATCCATAATATCACATGGGGACATTTGCAAGGGCAAGACATGCTTTTAAGTAAAGTTTTAATTGGTATCTATCAATTAGTATCATATAATCTTGCCCTTTGCATTGCATCCTAGCAAGTAGATAATTTTTAAATTAAAAATTTTGTTATTTGCTTGCTTTGGTCATGTTGGCATCAATCACCAAAAAGGGGGAGATTGTAAGGAAAATGGACCCTTGGCCCATTTACTTTGGATTTTGGTGTTTGATGACCAACACAACCAAATTGGACTAATGAATTTGCAAGTGTTTGTTTTGTAGTCCAATAGGGTGCAAGACGTGACTTGACGAAGGCGGCGTGATGATCCGATGATCAACACCTCAAGCAAGACTTTAGAAGCACAAGTGAAGACCCAAGATATCAAGCAAAGTCCAAGCATGAAGATAGGAACCAAGCCGTCGCAAAGATCACGAAGAAACGAGCTCATGAGAGGCGGCCGAGGACGCAGACCGGACGCCGAAGCCTTGACCGACGCTGGACCGGTGGCTCGGCGAGATAAGCGACCGGACGCAAGGACCGGACGGACGGCGGCAACCGACGGACGTAAAGACGCAGCGTCGATCGAAAGTGAAGAGGTTCGAGCGCGCTAGCTAATCGACCGGACGCGTCCGGTGGCGAAGCGACCGACGCAAGGCAGCGTTCGATCGATGGTTCAGCGGTTACAGCGGTCGGAGACGACCGGACGCGTCGATCGGAGACGATTCAGCGTCCGGTCAGTAGCAGATTTGTGGGAGTTCGACCCCAACGGCTACTTTCTCAGTGGGGCTTATAAATACAACCCCCAACTGGCCATTTGATAAACGTGGAGCTGAGGAAACATACCAAGGGTGTTGATACACCATTTTAGTGATCTCCACTTGCTAAGTGCTTAGTGTTTCATCAGGTGATTAGCGTAGGTGCTTTGCGAAGTGCTTAGGTTGATTAGACCACCGCTTATGCACTTGCTCTAGGTGTATGCCTAGTGTTTAGTGAGGTTTGCATACCTCTTACCACCCCGTGCTTGCGAGCACAAGAGTTGTACATCGGAGGGGCTTGAAGTCTTGCGAGATCGCACCAACCGTGTTTGTGGTGCGGCCACCACCGTGTACCGAAGGGAACAAGGCCCGCGGCGTTTCGGCCGAAAGCTTGATAGTAAAGACGGCGGGGAGCATCCGGGAGAGGCTTGCCGGAAAGCACGTCGGAGACCCACTTGCGTGTGGGGAAGGCCCGAGGCTATCCACGGAGTTACCCGACCGGGAGCTTGGCCCTTGCGAGGGATTCCTTGCGAGGGGCTCCAACGAGGACTAGGGGAAGCTTCCGGCTTCTCGATACCTCGATAAAAATACCGAGTCATCGATTTGGAGTTTGCATATCTCTACACAGCTCTTTAAGCTTCCGCATTTACATTGATCATATTATTATCATTTGCGGTAGAGATAGCAACACACTAGCAAAACCGTAGTTGAACATCTAGATAGATTATCTTTTGTATAGGTTTTGCTAGAGGTAGAAAAAGAGGCCATAGTTAAGAGTTAAATTTTTAAGTTGCCTAATTCACCCCCCCCCCTCTTAGGCGTCCACGTGTCCTACAGACAGCATATGCTCAAAAGGATATTTGGGACTAACAGGACAAAGCTATGTTAGTAAACTCTGTTTGAAACTGTTTGTGCATCGAAGATACCTCTTCTTTTGAATGAACGTGAGACTTGTGAGTTCCATTCAACTGCTTTGCATCTTTGTCATAGTCATTGGCCAACACAGATATAAGCCTGCGCAGTGTGTTCCTCCTGAACAGAAGTATCACGGAGACACCCTTCTTGTTCAAATAACTAACTATATCTTCAGGATTTTCCAAGATTCCCTAGGAAAACACAATGTTGGAAGTTATGACCAGGCACATATTTAACATATGGTAGGCGTAAGCATAACTCCAATCATTCTGATAAAAATGAGCAGGGCAAGTTTCAACATGGATCATACTTGTTAAGTGTTAACGAGCTTGGATGGTGAATTTTGCTTAGTACAGAGTTTTAACTTTTAAGAACTACAACCTGTAGGCATGTTAGTACTTGGCAGTTGGCACATAGCCACATAGGCCAAAGCTTTGAGAAAAACATCCATATATGCAGAATGATGAGTTGAATCATAGCTACAATTCTTACAGAATCCAAACTTTGGTAAGGAAAATAGATCATATAAAGGACTACAACCTGTAGGCATGTTAGTACTTGGCAGTTGGCACATAGCCACATAGGCAGCAGCAGTAATAATTCATCTGAAGCTAGAGATCAGATGCATAATGGAGCCAGACAAGATAGTAACAAGCACCTCCCAGAAGCACTTTGGTTAGACATTCATATCTGAATAAACAATGAATTTATGAAATAGGTGAGCTCCATGCAATTGACGGCTACAATAATTATAAGTATACGCAAAACTAGATCCCAAATCCATATACCCAAAACTACGACAGCTAAAAATTCAAGAAGACAACAAATATGACAGCTTCCCAACACTAACATGGATCTAAGAGGCAACCCTAACCCTAGATCTCCAATCAATATACCTGAATTCGATTCACACATTAGTGCTATGCCCTGGAAATCGTAGCAACCTAGCGCGGCCAGCACGGCATGGCCATGGCGCAGCGTGCTGCCAGCGGCTCGGAGAGGAAGCAAATGAGGCAGCGACCGAGAGATCTGGGCTACTCATACCTTGATGCCGCCGCCGTTCATAGATCGACGCAGCCCCAGCAGACGATGACAAACATCCTACTCCACGAGATCAGACGACCGCATCACTAGGGCGTCGTCGCATCGAGGCCATCCTGTTGCTTGCGCGGCGGCATCGGCTGCCCGTGCCTCGAGGCTCGTCAGGTTTTGGAGGGTCGCGACCTACTGCCCACCAGGGCGCGGCCCTCGCCCGCTGGGGGTGCGGCCTCTAGCCTGTCGGGACGCGGCCCTCCGCCGCTGGGGCTCGGCCTCCTGCCTGGATCCGACGCCGACGGGGAAGGGGGTGAACGGTGGACGCAGGTGGTGGCGGATGGAAAGGGGGTGCGGTACATGAATACGTGTGGATGTGGGAGGGAGGCCGGTGGATTAGGTTTAGGAATTCGCTTTCCTTTATAATTTTTTATTACTCACAAGTCCGTCATAGATTTACCATAGAGTTGCCTAAATAATCTGTGAGGTCCATCCATGTAAACAACTTAACCAATCGTCATAGATCTATCACCTCAAGAATGAACCATCACAGATGACAACATTCTATGATGATTTCTTAAAAGGTCACTGGTGAACGGTCATGTATAAAGGTATTTCTTGTAGTGACTGCTACTGTATATGCCATCATCCGTTGAGTCCATTGCTTTTGCATTTACCATAGAATCTGTCATTCCACCTAGAGATCCATAATGTTCTAGGCTGCAGTTCCTTGAGTAGATGTTTTGTAGCATGAGTTGTATCTAGAGTTTGTTAACAGTTTGATAGCTGAAATGGACGAGACATGTCTGACGTGTATATACGACCACGTGTGAAAAACGATCAAAACAAAAGTTAAATCTCGAAAAATTATGCAACTTTGTATTTGACAACCTTTTCATTTGAAATAATCTATGCAAGGAAAATTACATTTGAATTTCTCACATATAAAATTCAAAATTCTCAAAAGACCTTGGATGGAGCAATGACCAAAATTAAAATTGTAGACTTCGAAAAGTTATATAACCTTGTAGTTGATAACTTTTTCAAATTTGGATGAAGATAAAATGAGGAGGATGAGTATTCCAAGTGGACATAAGTATCTTGTGGATGGAGTAGTTATGGGAGGAACACGTGAGGCTTGGGTCACGGGATTGAGCCCCCACAGTTACGAAGCACGCGGTAATCGTGTGACTTGTGAACTACGATGGCGGGGGCCTCGAGTGGCGAAAGTGTGAAGGCAGCTGGGCTAGTCGCCTCTACAGAGGGATCCCAACCGCCTCTATAGATGAAATCTATAGTCGTGTAAGGACCATTGGCTGTGTTTTTGCCGTTGCCACTACC
Source organism: Miscanthus lutarioriparius (assembly GCA_904845875.1). Lineage (NCBI taxonomy): Eukaryota > Viridiplantae > Streptophyta > Magnoliopsida > Poales > Poaceae > Miscanthus > Miscanthus lutarioriparius. The sequence goes on along the minus strand of CAJGYO010000911.1, from coordinate 155,465 downwards.
AATGACGTCAAGGCCTGATGTGGAGAATAACGAAGGCATGTGTTAGATATGGCGAGTTGGCAATTACGGTATGATGCCACACTAGATTAGAAAAAGGAAGAGAGAGAGAGAGAGAGTATGGAGATGGAGATGGAGATGGAGATTAGATTTTCTAGTGGGGTTATATCTTTATAAAAGATATAGATATGGATAGGAAGCAAGGACATCAAACAGTTTATTAGATAGTGGTACCGGATATGATCTATCTGATCTTATTTATTTATTAGATAGCGGTACAGGATATCAAACCATCAATTAATTAGGTATCAAGAGTGTAGTACCAGAAACGAAGAAGCATATATAGCTATGAGCGATCAGAGGAAGAAGCATATAGCAGAAAGGAAGAGCAACGGAAACAACAGTGTTCCTCTCCTCATGGCACTCGTTAAGACCAACGCGACAAAGGCCGTGTGCGCTGCTCTTTGCATTGTGCTTGTGATCGTATCATCTACTGTCTCAGCCGTCGTGGAAGAAAGTATGTATCTATCTACTTGTGAACTAACATGTGCGTATGGTTTACTAACTAATCCAAAAGCTTAATCTGATGAAGAGAAGTGGACAATCCACTTATATTCCAACACTCCCCCTTACGATGTAATGCGTTCAAAGGAGGGGCCGCTGCCATTGCTGGTGTAGAGGAGGGACCGCTACCATTCCAGGAATAGTACATGATACATAGCATTGGGAAAGATCTCCTGACCTCTGCCTAATAGCACACAACCTGAGTTTACCAAAATAAATATCACATACACTAGTGATTATCGATTGGTAAACAGATCGCCACCTAGTCTTAAACATCAATTTCTAATTGATCACATAAACTCAAAAACCAGTTTTAGGGATAGTTTTCACAACTGCCTCTACATACTCAAGCACGTCTAGAAATGAGGCAATTGTAGGTGTCAGCTATGCAACCATCCCCTATAAATTGTTTCTAGAAAATGGCAAAAAGTTTAGAAAACAACTCCACAGAAACACAAATTTTTAAGTGCCAACAAGTAACAACACGATTCTCTATTTCTAAAGACAAGACTCATTAAAAACAGAGGATAGAAATGGCTATTTTAAATGCGGGTTTGTAATTTGCGTGGCCCGTGTCTAGAAATGGATGCCACCTTAGTAACCATGTTTAAAAATCAATTTTCAACTGCGGTTGGTAACGGTTTGGCCCCTCAATCTTTTCTTTTTTTATAGGGGGCGGGGGGTCACAAGACAACCATAGGGAAAAAAAGGACGTGCATCTAGCTAGGAATCGTTTTGTAGATGTTAGCTTATTAATCTTTGTTAATGTAAACATAATTAATATGAGAACTGGATGTTGTCATATATATGAGCCAACAGAGGAAGAAGCATATACCACAAAAGAAGAGCAACGGAAACAACAAGAGTGTTCCTCAACTCATGGCACTCGTTAAGACCTATGCGACAAACGCCTTGTGCGCTGCTCTTTGCATTGTGCTGGTGAAATCTAAATTGTAGAGGCGGCTGGTGTTATCAGCCGCCCCTGCAAATCCTTTTATACGTAGTGGCGGCTCGTAATTTGTAGACACGGTTACTTAGGATGGCTGGAAAAACCGTCCCTACAAACCCTTCCTAGCCGCTCCTACAAATCCTGACGGTAGTAGTGTATCAGCTTGTGAACTACCAAGTCCATAATGGTTTACTAACTAATCTATGAATTGCATCCACATGCAGTTGAGACGATATGCGACCCAGTAATAAACGGAGTATGTGATGCGCACGGAGCGTGCGGCCAGCAATGCATAGAAACAGGCATCAAGCAGAAGCATCGATTGGTCAAAGTTACTTGCGAGATGCATCTTAACCCTGTAGAGTGCTGCTGCACGTTTTTGATACCTCAGTGCATCGTCACCAGGGATGTTGGCGTAGCTGCGGCGGAAGATAATGATGGACTTCGTGGTTGAGCAGTACTCTATTTAAGTGCACACTGCTGAATGGGTTCGTTTCATGAATGCATTAAATCCTAAAACTCTCTTGCATGTAAAGCATCCATGATATGGATCCAATTGCAATAAGGTGTCCTTCTTTGTCCTTGTGGTTGCCTGGTGTTTCCCCAAACTCCATGTGTACAAATATGTTGTCCACCATCATGTGTACAAAAATATCTTTTTTAGAAATTACTATATATGGTTTTGTACCATCATATCGATCAAGATATTTGGCAATACATATAGCATGCATATACATAGACTAAGAGCGCAAAGAGGTTACCCTTGACCAAAACAGAGGCAGAGAGCAGCGAGGAGGGAAAGGATGAGCAGGATCTAGTGCGCCATGTGCAAGCGCTGAGGATAAGATGGAGCCGGTGACAGTGTTCTTTGGGCCTGGGTTGATATTTGTTATTGAACCTTCTGCTTATCTAAACTTTTTGTCTAGTCGGTTAACAGAAATATCCATACTAAATTCGGTTAGTTGAACCAGGACACCAAATTTGGGCAATTATTTTTTGTTTTGTTTATTTCAACTTCGATCTGCACCATTTTGGTTTCGTTCGTTGATTTGGTTAATTATGCCCATCCTAATTACATGAATAATTTTTTTATTTAAATTATTAAATTTTCCATGCATCAAGATGACACATTTTCTTAAAAATAATCTCCAGACCCCTGCCTAATAGTAGCACACAACGACCTATGTTAAAAAAAATAAAGATCACACACACTCTAGTGATTATCAATCCACTGCCTCTGCTAATTGATACATAGTCTATTGAAGATCATTTTTTAATTGACCACTTGTGTAATTGATCACACACTTAAAAACCACTTTTATGCGTGGTTTTTGCAGCTGCCTCTACCCAAGAACCTCTAGAAATGAGGCATTTGTAGATATGGATATATGAAATCGTTCCTAGTTATAGATTTTCAAGGCTAATTAGTACAGTGATCTGCGCCTATAAATATTTTTCAAAAAATGGCAAATCGCTAGGATACAACGCCATAAAAAAACACCAATTTTCATGTGCCTAATAACCCCACAATCATTGGTTTCTAAAGTTTTAAGACATTAGAAAACCGTGGATAGAAATGGCTATGACAAGGCTGATTGCTAAAACGTGGCCAGTTTCTACAAACAGAGGTCATTTATAGAGACGGGCCAGCATAAAAACTGCATCGAGAAAATCAATATTCAGCCACGGTTTATAACTGTTGACCCTTCTCCTACCGTTTATAGAGGCGGTTCAAAAGGCAATCGCACATAAAGAATATGACGTGCATCATTTTTTGTAGGAGTGAGCTTATGTTGTACTAAATCTATATCTATATATCTTATAATCCTATAAACCCCACTAATATTTTATATCGACATGCAAGCAATCCAATTGCACATGCATTTAGTTGTCGTCATTAGTATGCCACACCATCCACTATAATTAATTTATAATAGTTTATTCCTTAATATAAGCAATTTAGTATAATTTCATTCTATTTCATCTATAATTCCTGTGGCAACGCACAGGGTATGCTTCTAGTTAAACATAATGAAAATGACCATGAAGTGAGAATGGAACAAGGAGACAATTAGTGAAACAATGGATATTCGTCTTTTAGAGTTGCTCTAAGAGCATCTCCAAGAGTATCCAATATTTTCTTCCAAGAAACACGATGTTTTACAACTCGTAATAAAAAAGTATTGGAAGAAATAAAGGAAGCCATCTCCAAGAGTTTCTAATAATCCACTCCTAAAATATAGAAGACAATTTTACATCAGGAATCCTATACTATTTTTAAATTATCCTAAACACTTTTATATATTCTTTCTCTCTTATATATTTGCATCAAGAACCATTTTCTACTCTTTATTCTTTCCACGCCCTTCCACTTTTAGATTGGCCGTCAAACAAGCGCGGGAGAGAGAAGATACGCGCTACTCGGAAGCGTGTAACTTTACGTGGAATAGGGTGACTTTCCTCAAATTCTAAAAGATTAGAGGATGGATTAGGAGTTGTTAGAGAGGAGTTTTTTCTTATCTTGCTAGAAACCAAGGATTAGGAAGGGATTTAGGGAACTCTTGAAGATGCTCTAGGACCGTGAAAAAGATAAGATTGTGAATGATTATAGAAAGCACACCTCCATTTGAATTATAAGTGACCCACTCAGGCATTTTCAAATACGACCTACTCCTCAACATTAAATGCCTATTTGTAGGAGTTGTTTATATCACTGGCCATCTCTAAACTTCTAGAGGCGTTTCATATAACCATCTCCAAAAAAATGAGGTGCCTCTTGAATATTTTTAATTTAGTAGTTGTGTCGGTGTTTCGTACAAGCACCGGCAAGTAAATTTATAGTAATACGCGTTAGGCTCGGATGGTGCGCTAAAGGACACAAGATTTATACTGGTTCGGGCTGAATATCCCTACGTCCAGTTTGTTGTTACTCGTGTTATTAGCACCGTGAATGGTTCATACTAGGGGATACAAACGATCGAGAGAGGGACAGGTCCCAAATCTCTGATGGAAGGGTCGAAAGGAAGCCAAGAGCTCGGTGGCAGCTTGTCTAGGCGTGTCTGTTGCGTTGTTTTTTTCCTCCCTCTAGCTGGAGGAAGCGCATCCCCTTTTATAGATAAAGGGGACGGCCTTACAAGGGTCAGGGCTTAGGATCCATTCTCTACCTAGCCTCCTTACCCATTCTGATGGGTGCGAAAGCAAGATAAGCGCCTACAATAATGTCGATGCTTCTGTAGAATGTCAAGATGGTTACAGAATAGTGCCCTGCGCACGGTATGGGCTGGAGTACAGTGGTTTTGACTTATGAAACTCGCCCAGCCTTGCTCCGCACGCCTTCTAGCTCTATGAGTCTTTGTCGGAGGGACGCGGAGTCGAGGTCCGGAGTAGCGCTGTGGGCAAGGTCCTGCGATTTGGTGGACCCGAGGGGTCGGGAAGCGGGTGCCGCTCCCTTGGGTCCATAATGTGGTGACGGCATGTCCGTCATTCGTGGAGATTACAAATCCTTTTCTGGAGTGTAGCGGTTGTCGTGTATCTTCATCGGGTCCCGTGTCCCAGAGCTGAAGGCGGCGCCTACACCTCTACAGGGCGAGGAGTACACGCCTGCAATACCTTTTGGGCTCTGCGGCGCCCAGGAGGGTCTAAAGCACCTGTCCAGTCGTTCCCTGGCAGTACCTTTCCTACCGGGGCGCAGGGTATGGTCCTTGAAGACGTGGTTGACCCGAACGTCTTGTCTTGCACTGTACCCATCATCATGAGGGAACGGGAGAGAAGTTATCAGGTAAGATAAAACCAGCCTTTGGACATCGAACGGGGCGAGGTTCGTCCTCGTTCGTCGGGCGAGGCGGAGCCCAGTCCTTATCCCTTGGGCGTGACCGAACCCACCCCTCGGTGGTCGGGCGAGGCGGAGTGTATCCCTCAACCCTTGGGCGAGGCGGAGACTAGCCTTCAGCCCTCGGGTGAGGCGGGGCTGGCGCAAAGGCGTCGGGCGAGACGGAGGCCAGCCCTTTGCCCTCGGGCGAGGCAGGGCTGGCCCAAAGGCGTCGGGCGAGACGGAACCTAACTTTCGTCATTCAGGCAAGGAACGCAGCGGTGCCCTTGTCCGTCCAGAAGTTTTTAACGTTCGATGGTTATTGGTTCCACCTTCTGGGGTACCCTGGTATTAGGTCCCCGACAGTAGCCCCCGAGCCTCCAGGTGATTCGGATAGAACCGCTTGGAGGGTGTTTTTCGATTTCGTTGGAGTCATTTTGCCAGAGGGTGCGCGCAAGCGCACCCGTTGGGTGTAGCCCCAGAGCCTCCAGGTGATTCGGATAGAACCGCCTGGGGGGTTGTATCGGACCCTTCATGTGTAAGGCTAAAGGACTTGGTTTTTTCGTCAACTGGATATTTTTTTCGAAGGGGTCGTGGTATCCCGTTCGTGGGGATCTCATTCAGGGTTGACCTAACTAGGGCTTGACCATGGATCGAGACCCCAGTAATGCCTGCACCCTTGATTTCGGATCATTCGTGGACCCACCCTCAGTTGGGCCGACCGGCGAGCTTCTGGGCCCTAGGTGGGCCAAAATAGAAAAAAATCTTTGTGACCTGCCTTCCCTAGGTGGGAAGAGAGTCTGGATTCGCCTAGAGAAGGCGAACTGTCCCCCGTGATTCTCGATGGGAAAGGATAGGGACTGTGGGCGCGTGTCCCGCGACGTGACGCGGCGGTGCGCGTGGCAGGCCCGGAGATCAAGGCGGACGGTTGCCCTTCTCGCGCCCATCGCCCCTATAAAACCACGGGGTTCGCCCCCAAGGTTCCATATTTCGCCCCCTTGCCTTTGCGTCTGAGCCATCCCTTCGCCAATCGACCGGCTTGCATCCGTGTTGCAGCCGCCGTCAAGCTTGCGCCTGTCCTGTAGCCGCCGTCGAGCTTGCGCCCACCTTCTCCCCAATCTCTTTAATGGAGTTGTGGGGCAGATCTAGCATCACCTCTCGGCGTTTGGAGGGCCTCATCCTCCGTGGCCTTCTCCGTCCATTGTCTGTCGTCCAGGAGTGGCTGATACCTGGTGACGAGGGTGAGCCAGCGCCGCCCGAAGGGTATGTCGTATCTTTTGCCATCTTTCATGAGCGGGGATTTGCAGTACCTGCGCATAGATTCCTTCAGGGGCTGCTGGATTACTATGAGGTGGAGCTACAGCATCTTACTCCCAACGGGGTTCAGCATATGGTGGCGTTTGTTGCCCTGTGTGAGGGTTTCCTGGGGATCGATCCCCACTTTGATTTGTGGCGGTATTTCTTTATCGTTAGTTTGTCGAAGAGGAGGATTGGGGGGAAGGATGTGAGCGTGCCGATGGGATGCGCCAGTGTTCACCTGCGCCATACCCGGTCGAGGGGTTACCCGCTCATGCGTCTAGCGACGTCTAACAAGGGATGACACTCGCAGTGGTTTTATGTCAGTGATGATGTGAGCGCCCCCCTGCCGAGGTACACCGGGCGCCTTATCGAAGAGGCTCCGGGGTCGTGGGGCTGGGGCGTCCCGTCCAAAGACAAGAAACACCTTTTCGACCTTCTTTCCGCCCACCAAGCTCTGAAGGAACGGGGCGTAAAGGGGACGGGAATTATCGGTGCTTATCATGCGAGGAGGGTGGCGCCGCTGATGATGCGCACGCTTCCCCTGCACCGGATGATGCCCGGGATATCGTTCAAGGGGACGGTGCTTGTTGACGAGGCACTCCCCTTCTCGGAAGTGGCGCAGCGCATAAAGGAGGCAGCGGAGCTGACGAAGGATTCCAAAGGCGGGGTCCTCGACATTGTGTATCCGGTGCCCGAACATCCCCCAATGCGGCCGGAACCTGGGTTCTTCGAATTCGTAAGCCTTCTTCTCCCGTGCTCTTTCTTTTTCCTGAATCTTCATCTTTTTTTATACTTGTTTTTGCGATGTCGGGGCTAGCCGGGGAGGCTATTCTTCAAAGACAGTCCGGTTCCACCACCAAAGGACAAGGCTGTGGCGGCGGCGAATCGCCTCACGGCCGAGCGGGACAAGAAGGCAAGGGAGCAGATGAAGAAGGAGAAACGACTGAAGCAGGAAGCATGGGATTGGGGAGAGGACGTGAGCAGTGATGATGACGACGACGACGATGATGATGACGACGAGGTACTCATCGACGTGGATTGGGGCGTCCTAGAGGATGAGGACACGCTGACAAGTGCCCGCCCATCCGTGTAGGGACCCTTCCCGTTCCACGAGGAGGGAAGTGAGTCGGTGAGGTCGGTGGAGGCCGGAGAGTCCGCCGCTTCGCACGGCGTGCCGGCCGAGGATCGGTGGTTGGGGGAAAGCGGGTCTGTCGCCGCCGACCCCGAGGTGATGGTCGAGAGGGGCGGTGCTGGTGTCGCGCCCCATCAGATGATGGAGGGGAGCGGCTCTGGTGCCGTGCCCCACGAGGTGGTGGAGATGAGCGCCCCCGCCTCGGAGCAGGAGGCAGGCTCGAAACGGTCCCGCCCAGATGAGTCGGGGTAAGGATCTGGGAATCCATCCCCAAAACGCTTCCGCCGGCCGAGGGCGTCAGCGTAAGCTGCTGATTCCCCTGTTTTCATCCTTTTTCCATTTCTATTTTGACCTAATGGCTATTACCTTTGTGTAGGTTCTTGCGGACGGGTCACCCCCTGGGGCTGGCGCCCAAAAAGAGCCTCGCCATTTAGGCGGGACGGATGGCGCTGCCCGGCGTCGCCCCTGTTTCGGGCAGGAGCGGTGCCGATGTTGGGGTTACGCTGACCGATCTGACGGCGCCTGTGGTGGCGCCCGCGCCCTCGGTGGTTGCCGGGCAGAGCCAGGCTTAGCCGGACACCGCCACGGTGGTGCTTGAGGGCGTAGTGCAGTCCGCGCCACCAGAGGCCCAGGTGGATCCGCCCATGACGCTTGAAGCTGCCTAGGTGGAGGAGGGTCCGGTTGGAGGGTCCTCGAGCGTGGCGGTGGTGCTGCATAGGGTCAGGAGGGAGCCGCCCCCGGCCCCTTTGTCGGGAGGAAGCCGCTCTCCCGTGCGGGGGGAGCCACCGCTCCAGTGGATGGCCGCCCTGGATCCGACGTCGGCTCTTTTCTCGCTCGATGATCATGCCGAGAGCATGGAGCGGGAGGGTCTTGACGTCGGGATTTTGACCATGCTGGATGTCCTGGAGCTGGCCAGAGGAGCCCTGCGTGAAATCGTTGTTCCTACTACCTAGGTACTCACTTGGTTTTCTTCTTTCTTCGCATGTTTTTGTGTTTTCGTATTTCTGATACCAGTCTTCTTCCTCTTCAGACTCTTGTTGCTCGTAGCCGGAATAAATCCCGATTCCTCCGTGAGTAGAAGGCGGAGTGGGATCGCCTTTCCAAGGAGGCCCGGCTGCGAGCAGATATGGCCGCACAGCTTGCTGCCGCCCAGGAGCGGGAGGCCTAGGCGCGTGAGGACACGGAGGAGGCCCACGGGATGTTTGAGGATTTGTCGGCAATGTCAAAGCTGGATGAGGAGGAGATCGCCAGGCTCCGAAAGGAGCGAGACGAGCTGTTGCAGAGGAAAGCCACGGCTGATGAGAAGGCCGGCGAGGTCCTGAAGGAGCTAGAGATGGAGCGGGACCTCAGACGGAAGGCCGAGAGTAGGGCCATGACCCTTCAGCAGAAGGTGGATGAGGACGTCGAGGTAGTCCGTTCCCTCCGGGCGGATCTCGGTGACGCGGTGAGCCGAAGGTTGAGCGCCGAAAACGTCTCTGTCAAGCTGGAAAAGGAGCTTGGCCATGTACGAAGGACCCTTCAGACTGAGAGCGATGAGCACGATCATCTGCAAGCTATGGTCGGGGTGGTCCTTGATGCCCTGAAGGTGGTGGAGCCGGTGGGGACCAGCCCGCTTGCGGCTCGTGCCGCAGGTATCACGGCTCGGGTGGGCCAGCTTGAGGAGAGTGCTTTTCACGTCGGGATTACTCAGGCCTTCACCGTTGCCCATGCTCATTACGAGAAGGAGATCAACCTGAAGGTGATGAGCGAAGGTTTCCCGCCTACCTATGAGGATGATGAGCTAGAGGCGATTGAGAAGGTGGTGGCTCCCCTTGCGAAGAACCTGGCGGATAGTCTGAAAGAAATGGTTCTCCCTTCGCGGGAGTAGTTAGTCGAATAATTTTGAGCACAACTTATATGTAATATGTGAACAAGTGTCAGTATTTTCGAGTCTGGACGTAGTTTCGTGATTTTGCTTAATAATTTCGTTTTGTTTGATTTTTTGCGATCTTACCAATCTGTTCCCCCGAATCTTGCCGCTGGTCTTGATGCGAGGAGATTGTTTCGAAGAAAGGAAGGGAGGTAGTTGTACCTTCACCAGCCCCCGAGTAAGGTCCAACCCCTTGCATTTGCTAGGGTCGGATTTACTGGAGACCAGAATGTTTGGATGGAATCCCATTCCGTGGTTTTTGTGACAGGGTCGGCGAAGTCCTTGGATGTCATTGCAATATTCCCCACCCTGTCTTCCAACAGAATTCCCCAAATGGGGACTCTATGGGCTCAGCAAGGTAGGGCCTTCGAACCTGTGTCCCTGTATTGAGCGGCTCGAGCCCTCGGGCCTTATCAGGGTCTGATAGGGGTCAGCCGTAATTTGCGTGTTACCCCATCCTCGATTTTCGCAATCAGAGGGGCTGAGTAAATGACACTTGCCTCGATGGCTCGAGTATCGCGCTCAATGAGCTCGCTAACGGGTACGTTCGTGTGGAATCCGGGTCCATCATTTGCTGATGGGGTCAGAAGAGCCCTCTGGTGGCACTCCACAACTTCTTAACCCGCCTCCCGACAGATGCCCGAGCCGTTCGATAGGCTCAGGCGGCCCGATGGCCTCTCCTCGATGGAGATTTTGTGGGTTTGGCTCAAGGTTAGAATCGAACGAGAAAAGTTTGAGATGTCCCTGTTCATTTTTGAGCGGGGTCGGGCAAGGCCGCTGGGGCTCGTCTCAGTTATTTCTCCCTGGCTCTGTTCGGTACGAGGCAGCCTCGAGCCCTTCGCGGGCCGGCCTTCGAACCTCGGCCTGCTGTCACCTATATCGAATGAGGTGATGGCCGTTTCGTGACGCGACACGAAGCGTTGGGATGCAATGTTTTGCATATGTAATGTTTGAATGCATAATTTAATCGAAATAAAGGTGGGGTCGGTAACGTTACCTTGGTAGCATGAGTGGCGGAAAAGCTCCTACCAGATGGGTTCGAGCCCTGATGTTTGTGACGAGGTTTGGAGTAACCTGCATAAGAATCGATATTCTTTGTTTTTTTCGTATCTCGTTGGCGGTCCGAGCCGTCCGATCGATTTGGGCAACCTGACAGCTTCTCCTTTGTGGGAGATTCTGTAGGCGAGCCCCTCTGAACCCTTCTTGAGAAGGCAGATGTCGAAGCCGGAGACGCAGGGGGCGTTGAGTATGATTTTTCTAGTTAACAGAAACACCGTAGCTATCGAGGCGTAGGGTCTGCTAGTTCGCCCAGTTTTATTCAAAGTCTCATGCCCGTATTTCGCGCCCCTGGTTTCAAGCGTACGGAGGGGTCGGGTGAGGAGGATGTCTAGACTGGTAGACATCCTCGGCAGCCCCCGAGTGATGTTCGTGTCCCCGCCGTTTGACGGGGTCGGAAGCTCGGTAATGAATTTTAACGCGTAAAGTAAGAAGGCAGAGATGCTTATCTTTCTTTGGACATTCGTTCATCATTTGCTCCCCTTCACAGAGGTCCTATCGTCGGATTGTTCCGTGGTCCTGCATGGGGAGGCGAAGGGTCGTCTGCCCATGTGGGCGCCTTAATTGTCGCGTCCGGAGCGGGTCAGTGGCGGGCCATACCCAGGCAGTATCCCGTTTGATCGGGGGGCGCCTCGTCGACTGGGGCGCGTCCCGTCAGTTCCGGCGCGTCCCCTCAGGGGTCTATCAGCATTGATTTTGCAATTAAGCAGGGGAAGGGAGAGAGTTTTTCGTCCCAATCTTTCACCTTTCCTTAGCTGCAGCTCCTCTTTAAATAGGGAGGGGGAGGGGAGTTCTCATCCCATCTCTTACTCTGCCTCTGAACCACTACCTCTCCTTCTTCCTTTCCGCCGGATACGTCCGTGCGCTGCGGTGGTTCCTGAGTGAGGAAGGGTAATGCCAGAGAGAGAGGAAAACTCACTGATCTGCTCGTGAATCCGGAGTGTGATGTCGAGCTAGAGGTCATCCAACGTAGATGAGGTGGTGCGGGCCGCCTTTGCCGGGAAGAGCTTGCTGCCGCCGAAAGAGGAGTACTGGAGGGTGCCGGACATCGTCAGCCTTGCCATCGTTCGTTGCGGCCTCCCCACGGTGGGAGGCGCCTCCCGTTCAGGCGCCGTTGTCGGGGTTGCGGCTGATGATGATGGTGTAGTCCCGGATGCCCGGTGGAGGTGCACCACGATTGCTTGCGTGGAGCTCGACATTGCGGTGTGCGGTGCCTTGAGGACCACAGGGAGCGGTGGGACATTGCAGATGGAGAGTGGGCGTGGTGGCGCAGATGATTTAACCTGCCTGCACATGCACATGCCGGGCGTTGCCGATGGAGGCGTGGCGCGCGGTGGCATGATGAGTACTTGTAGTAAAGCTAGGCGGAGCTGTAATTGAATAATTTTGTGGGGAAACCCCGAGTAAACAGATCTCTGAATTTACAAGTATGTTAGTCCTTTTTGTGATGAAATCACTTTGTAAGTGGTGAATTTCTGCAAAAATGAACAAATTTGCATCTTTTATTCTGACGACGACCCCCTTTAGCTTCCTCTTTTTGTAAAAAAGGTTTTTGTGCCCTCCGACCCTTTCCATGGTTTAAGCCGTAACAAACTAGGACTACGAGTGAAATAATGCTGATCGTATTTGGTGAGCAAGCAAAATTACATGACATTTGAAGCGTGGGACTCCATGATCCTACCGATTATAATCGAAATTTATTCCCGAAATCTTAGTTCTTATGACTTTTTACGAGAAGAACGGAAAACTTAGAGAATGTTTGTAAATATAACACGTGAAGTTTTTGCAAGTGTACTACTTGTATTACTTATGTCAGCCCAGAGTGAGATCGACCCCTCGGCGCTGCGAGGGGTCGGAAGTCACTGGGATCGAGGTTTTGTAATGACAAAACTGATAAGGAAGAGTATCACGCTTATTTAAGGGTAAAAACAGCGTAGTCGCTCAATGTTCCGGTGTTGTTGAAGACCTTGCCGTCGATGGTTTTCAACCTATAGGCGCCCGGCGAAGTACTTCTCTGACGACGTAGGGCCCCTCTAGGGCGGTGAGAGTTTGTGGCGGTCCTTGTTGCTCTCACACAAGGCGGAGGACGAGTCCCCGACGTTGAAGGATCGACCCGTGCCGTCGGTCGTGGTACCGCCACAATGCCTGCTGGTCCTTAGCTGAACGAAGGAGGGCGATGTCGCGGGCTTCATCTAGCTGGTCCATGGCGTCTTGGTGGGATACCTCGGCCCCCCGTTCGTCGTATGCTCTGATTCTTGGTGCTCCACAGTCAAGGTACGTTGGGAGGACGGCCTTGGAACCATAGACCATGAAGAAGGGTGTGTAGCTAGTGGCTCGGCTAGGAGTTGTCCTCGAGGCTCGAGTCGGCGGAAGCTCAATGAGCCAACGTCGCCCGAATTTGTTCAATCGGTTGAAAATTCTCGGCTTAAGGCCTTGCGAGAGCATGCCGTTTTACCTTCGACCTGCCCGTTTGTCCAGGGGTGTGCGATGGCTGCCCAATCGATCCGGATGTGTTGTTCATCATATAATCGAATGAATTTCCTGCCGGTGAACTGCGTGCCGTTGTCTGTGATGATGGAGTTCGGTACTCCAAAGCAATGGATGATGTCGAGGAAGAATAGCACAGCTTGCTTGGATTTGATCGTGGATTTTGGTTGGGCTTCAATCCATTTTATAAACTTGTCTATGGTGACAAGCAGGTGGGTGAAGCCCCCGGACGCCTTTTTGAGTGGCCCAACCAGGTCGAGCCCCCAGACCGCGAAGGGCCATGTGATGGGGATCATCTGGAGTGCCTGGGCCGGGAGGTGAGTTTGTCGAGCGTAGTACTGACACCCTTCGCAGGTGCGTACAATTTGCTCGGCATCGGCTACTACGGTGGGCCAGTAGAAGCCTTGTCGGAATGCATTTCCAACCAAGGTTCTTGGTGCGGCATGATGACCGCAGATTCCACCGTGGATGTCGTCCAGTAGGAGTTTTCCCTGTTCGCCAGGGATACAGAGTTGCAGAATCCTGATGTGACTCCATTTGTAGAGTTCGCCTTCTACAAGAACGAAGGACTTGGCGCGTCGTGTGAGCCATCGGGCTTCTGTTTTGTCTGCTGGTAGTATGTCGTGGAGGAGGTAGTCGAGGTAAAGCGTTCTCCAGTCGTCGGGAGGGTCGGACTGTGCCGTTGGGTCCTCTTCAAGCGCCATGACCTCGGGGTCGAGCGGAGTAGTTGGTGGATCGGCCCCTGGGCCATCGCCGGCTTGTTCCGACCCGTAGCGTACTGAGGGTTTGTGTTGATCGCTGGCGAAGACGCCTGCCGGGACTGGCTCTCGGCCGGATGCTGCTTTCGCAAGTGTGGCGGCTGCTTCGTTGAGGCGCCTTGGGATGTGATTGAGTTCAAGGCCGTCGAATCTGTCCTCTAGCCGTTGGACTTCTTGGCAGTATGCCTCCATCTTGGCGTTGTTGCAGCTTGACTCCTTCATGACCTGGTTGACGACCAGCTGGGAGTCACCTCTGACGTCGAGACGTCGGATGCCCAGCTCGATAGCGATTCGTAGGCCATTGATGAGTGCTTCGTACTCTGCGATATTGTTTGATGAGGGAAAATGGAGCCGAACCATGTACCTCATGCGGACCCCGAGGGGAGATACGAAGACTAGTCCCGTGCCGGCGCCCTTCTTCATCAGCGATCCGTCGAAGTACATCATCCAGCACTCTTGATTGGCGATTGTTGGTGGCATCTGGACCTCGGTCCACTCTGCGATGAAGTCAGCCAGCACCTGGGATTTGATCGCTGTTCGGGGGGCATAAGTAATGCCCTGATCCATTAGCTCGAGCGCCCACTTTGCGGTTCTTCCTGTAGCATCCTGGCTGTGGACGATCTCGCCGAGGGGGAAAGACGTCACGACTGTCACAGGGTGTGACTCGAAGTAATGGCGTAGCTTTCTCTTGGTGACGAGGACGGTGTAGAGGAGTTTCTAGATTTGGGGGTAACGGGTTTTTGAGTTGGATAGCACCTCGCTGATGAAGTACACAGGTCGCTGTACCCTGAAGGCGTGCCCCTCTTCCTCTCGCTCTACTACTAAGGTGGAGCTGACCACTTGCGTGGTGGCCGATATATACAGCAGGAGGGATTCTCCGTTGTACGGAGGGACTAGGACCGACGGTTTAGTTAGGAATTGTTTAACCATGTCAAGCGCCTCCTGAGCCTCGGCTGTCCACTCAAAGTGGTTGGATTTCTTAAGGAGTCGATAAAGGGGAAGTCCTCGTTCGCCGAGGCGCGAAATGAATCGGCTGAGGGCGGCAAGACATCATGTGATTCGCTGAACCCCCTTTATGCTTTGGATTGGGCCCATTTTTGTGATGGCTGAGATTTTCTCCGGGTTGGCCTCGATGCCGCGCTCGGAGACAATAAAGCCGAGCAGCATGCCCCTCGGGACCCCGAAAACACACTTTTCGGTATTGAGTTTGATGCCGTTTGCCCGGAGTTTTGCAAAGGTTTGCTCAAGGTCAGCGACAAGGTGTTCGGCCCGCTGGGTTTTAACTACGATGTCGTCGATGTAGGACTCAACGGTTCACCCGATGAGGTCCCCGAAGCAGTTGAGCATACAGCGCTGGTAAGTTGCCCCAGCGTTCTTCAGACCGAACGGCATTGAAACATAGCAGAACGATCCGAAGGGTGTGATAAAAGATGTCGCAAGCTGGTCGGACTCTTTCATCGCGATCTGGTGGTAGCCGGAGTATGTGTCAAGGAAGCAGAGGGTTTCGCACCCTGAGGTGGAATCAACTATTTGGTCAATGCGTGGTAAAGGAAACGGGTCTTTTGGGCATGCCTTGTTGAGGCCCGTGTAGTCGACACCCATCCTCCATTTCCCATTCTTCTTTCATACAAGAACGGGATTTGCTAGCCACTCTGGGTGGGATACTTCCCTGATGAACCCAGCGGCCAACAGTTTTGCTATCTCTTCACCGATGGCCCTGCGTTTTTCTTCGTCGAAGCAGCATAGACGTTGTTTTACCGGCTTGGAGTCTGGGTGGATTTTTAAAGCATGCTCGGCGACCTCCCTCGGGATGCCTGGCATATCCGAGGGTTTCCATGCAAAGATGTCTTTGTTATCGCGGAGGAAGTCGACGAGCGCACTTTCCTATTTGGAAGAGAGTGAAGTACCAATACGGACCCTTTTAGCCTCGGAGCCGCTGGGGTCCATGCGGACCTCCTTGGAGCCCTATGCCGGTTTGAACGATCCGGTTGTTGTTTTGGCGTTGGGTGTTTTCTCGGCAACCTCCTCCCTGAGGGTGGCGAGCTCTTTGGTGGCGACGACTGCGGAGGCATGATCGCATCATTCAACTTCGCACTCGTAAGCACGCTGAAAGGAGGTGTCGATGGTGATGACCCCGTGGGGGCCCGGCATCTTCAGCTTAAGGTACGTATAGTTGGGGACGGTCATGAACTTCGCGTAACACGGTCGTCCTAGGATGGCGTGAAAAGTCAGAGGGAACCCTACTACGTCGAAGGTGAGGGTCTCAGTCCTGTAATTGGACCGATCCCCAAAAGTGACGGGCAGATCGATCTGTCCCAGTGGCATGGCCTGCCTACCAGGTACGACGCCATGGAAGGGTGCTCGGATGGGACGGAGGTTCGTTCGATCGACGCCCATCTCATCGAGCATTTTTGCGTACATGATGTTGAGGCCGCTGCCTCCGTCCATCAGTACCTTTGTGAGCCATTTTGGGCCGACGATCGGGTCGACGACAAGCGGGTACCTTCCTAGGTGTGGGACGGGGCCCGGGTGGTCGGCTCGGTTGAAGGTTATGGCGGATTCTAACCATCGAAGGAAGGCTGGCGTGGCCGGTTCGGCCGTATAGACCTCACGGCGTGCGACCTTTTGGCGACATTTGGAGTCGTAGGCCGCTGATCCTCCGAAGATGGGCACCGTTTGGAGTCGGGAAGGTGTCGTCCTTCTCCTTGACATCGTCTGTCCTGGGGGCAGGTTCCTTCCCCTGCTCTCCTTTGTTGAGGCCTCCGGTCAAGTATTTTCGCATGAGGCCACATTCCTTGTATAGATGTTTGGCCGGGAAAGCGTGGTTTGGGCATGGCCCCTCGAGCATTTTTTCAAAGTGGTTCGGAGTGCCTTCCGCGGGCATCCGTCCACCTTTACGGTCGGCGGCGGCCACGAGCGAGTTGTCACGCCGTTGCTTTTTATTCTTTCTCTTGGCGGGACGGTCGGAGGTGCCTTCATCGGTGGCCTCGTCCTGCCTTGCCTTGCCGTTGGTGCAGTCGAAGATGGCTCCGACCGCCTCCTCTCCTGAGGCGTGGCTAGTGGCGATGTCCTGGAGTTCCTTGGTGGTCCGCAGGCCCCTGCGTCCCAGCTTGTGGACGAGGGATTCGCAGGTTGTCCCAGATAGGAAGGCCCCTATCACGTCGGCGTCGGCAACGTTAGGGAGCTCGTTGCACTGTTGGGAGAAGCGTCGAATGTACCCACGGAGGGTTTCATCGGCCTTCTGGCGGCAGTTCTTGAGGTCCCATGGGTTTCCAGGGCGTTTATACGTGCCCTAGAAGTTACACACAAAGATCTCCATGAGATCCGCCCAACTCTGAATGGCGTTGGACGGTAGGTGCTCCAACCATGCTCGTGCCGAATCGGCCAAGAATAGCGGGAGATTGCGAATAATGAAATTGTCATCACTCGCACCACCGGCTTGGCAGGCAAGCCGATAGTCTTCGAGCCAAAGCCCAGGATTCGATTCTCCAGAATATTTTAGGATATTGGTGGGCGGTCGGTACCTCGGAGGGGACGCAGTGTTGAGGATGTGTCGGCCGAAGGCCCAAGGGCCAACCAGGCTGGGACTCGGGCTCCGGTCCTCGCCGCTGTCGTAGCGTCCGCCGCGTCGTGGATGATAGCCACGACAGGCTTCTTCTCTTTCATCGCCGTGGGTGCGCCTGCGGGCGTCGATGGTGCTGCACATGTCACGGCTGTGGCCGAGACGTTGATGTACCGGGATAGCGGAGCGCTGCCTGTTGCCCGGCGGTGTCTGCTGAACGGACGCGTCCTTGGCGGGACGTACCGAGGGCGTGCGCTGGCTGGTGTCGGACTCACGTCGTCGAGACAACGAGCTTTCCGCCTGCTGCGCCGCCGCACGTTCGAGCAACGTGCGAATTTCTCGACGGGCGCGGCGATCCTTGGACATCGTGGCCTCCGGAAGGCCGTGTAGCAAGGCCATTGCTGCGGCGATGTTCTAGCTTGCCCGAGCGAAATGAGGGAGATTCCCATCATCGGTGAGGATCCTCTGATGCACATCACGGGCCGAGGTGCGTGCGTGCCCACCGTCTCCGCGACGCTTGATCTCCTCCTCGATGTTTCGGTATTCCTAGACAAGCTGTTGCCCGGCGTCATCGGTCTCCAGCTTTTGTGCTCTTAGCTGCTCCAATCTTACGTGAGATGGAGCCACCGTCTCCGCCTTGATCCTGGCGTAGGGGTTGATTGTTGGGGTTGTTTCTTCTCTGGAGACGCTTTGGACGTGTCCCTCGGGGGTTTGCGTCATGAAGCAATCCCGGGAAGGGTGATGGCTCCCCTTGCTGGAGTCGGAGCTGGAGGACGATTCTGGTTCCTCCGCGAGGAGCCCGTAGAGTGTCTCTGGATCGTGTTCGACTACCCCCATGAACTCGCTGTCGGTAGGCGGCTGAACCATGAGTAGTGACAGAAGGTGGCCGGCGGTCGCCGCGGCGTTGCGGAGACCGAATGGAAGCGCTGTCGGGGCGCTTTGTCTGCAGGGTCTTCGAAACAGGATGATCTTTGCTTGCGGGGCTCCTGGATAACTGGGGTCCAAGGGAGTCGCCCCGCGGGCCCTCAAGCCTCAGATGGCTGGGGTTGATGGGAGGGAGAGGCTGTGCGGCCGTGTGGGTCAGCATCAGTTCTCCTCCTAGTGTGACGATGAAATCTAGGTCGCCGAAGCGCACATGTGCGCCGGGGCCACCGATTGCGTGGGTGGCCATCCGAGGCCTGGTTTGGAGCAGCATAAGCCCCCTACCCGGCATGCATGCCAATGTCGGTGTTTCGTACAAGCACCGGCTAGTAAATTTATAGTAATCTGCGCGTTAGGCTCGGATGGTGCGCTAAAGGACACAAGATTTATCTTGGTTCGGGCTGAATATCCCTACGTCCGGTTTTGTTCTTTGCGTGTTATTAGCACCGTGAAATGGTTAAGTAGTAGGGGATACAAGCGATCGAGAGAGGGACAGGTCCTAAGTCTCGATGGAAGGGTCGAAAGGAAGCCAAGAGCTCGGTGGCGACTTGTCTAGGCGTGTACATTGCGTTGTTTTTCCTCCCTCTAGTGGAGGAAGCGCATCCCCTTTATAGATGAAGGGGCGGCCTTACAAGGGTCGGGCTTAGGATCCGTGCTCTACCTAACCTCCTTACCCATTCGATGGGTGCGAAAGGAAGATAAGCGCCTACAATCTTGTCGATGCTTACATGAGAATGTCGGGGATGGTTACAGAGAATAGTGCCCTCACGCAGGTATGGGCTGGAGTCTGATGGTTTTGACTTATGAACCTCGCCCACCTTGCTCCGCACGCATATACAGCTCTATGAGTCTCTGTCGGAGGGACGCGGTCGAGGTCCCGAGTAGCGCAGCGTGGGCAAGGTCCTGCGATTTGGTGGACCCGAGGGGTCGGGAAGCGGGCGCAGCTCCCTTGGGTCCATAATGTGGTAACGGCATGTCCGTCATTCGTGGAGATTACAAATCCTTTTCTGGAGTGTAGCGGTTGTCGTGTATCTTCATTGGGTCCCGTGTCCCAGAGCTGAAGGCGGCGCCTACAACTCTACAGGGCGAGGAGTACGCGCCTGCAATACCTTTTGGGCTCTGCGGCGCCCGGGAGGGTCTAAAGCACCTGTCCAGTCGTTCCCTGGCAGTACCTTTCCTACCGGGGACCAGGGTTTGGTCCTTGAAGCCGTGGTTGACCCGAACGTCTTGTCTTGCACTGTACCCATCATCATGAGGGAATGGGAGAGAAGTTATCAGGTAAGATAAAACCAGCCTTTGGACATCGAACGGGGCGAGGTTCATCCTCGGTCGTCGGGCGAGGCGGAGCCCATTCCTTATCCCTTGGGCGTGACCGAACCCACCCCTCGGGGGTCGGGCGAGGCGGAGTGTATCCCTCAGCCCTCGGGCGAGGCGGAGACTAGCCTTCAGCCCTCGGGTGAGGCGGGGCTGGCCCAAAGGCGTCGGGCGAGACGGAGGCCTGCCCTTTGCCCTTGGGCGAGGCGGGGCTGGCCCAAAGGCGTCGGGCGAGACGGAACCTAACGTTCGTCATTCGGGCAAGGAACGCAGCGGCACCCTTGTCCGTCCAGAAGTTTTTAACGTTCGATGGTTATTGGTTCCACCTTTTGGGGTACCTTGGTATTAGGTCCCCGATAAGTTGGAGGTATCAATTCTTATTAGAATCACAGGCTGGTTACATGAAAGCGTACTGAAGTGATTGCTGCTGCCTGCACAATTCAAACAAGTATTGTGTAGAAATAATGAAGCAGTTCAAATTTTCTTATATTAAATCACAATGGGCACCTGATTTCAATCCTGCAATAAATGCGTAAATCAAATCCGTCTATACCATATCATTAGAATTGGATGTTGTCACATTAATTAGATAGTGGTACAGGATACCATACATTAAAAACCTATGATGTGTCTCTACCTCTGTATAACCTTGAGCTAGCAGAGCAAGAAGGATGACAAAAAGGAAGAGCAACACAAATAACAATCTATTCTTGTGATCATGCCACTCGTTAAGACCAGCGCCATGAAGGCCGTGTGTGCTTCTCTTTGCATTGTTCTTCTGATGGTGTCATCTACTCTCGCCGTATTACATGAAAGTGCGTATCTATCTTCTTTCGATTTACCATGTGCGTATATATATATGGTTTAGTAACTAAGCTCTGTGAATTTTATGTGCATGCAGTTGAGACGTTATGCAACCCAGTACATGGAGAATGCAACGACAAGGCCGGAGGAGCGTGCCACACCGAGTGCATAGCGAAGGCTGCCCAGCACAAGCAACATATATAGACTGTTTGCGAGAGGCATCTTAACTCTGTAGAGTGCTGCTGGCTCATTTATGCAATGGCCATGGTTTAGTTGGTCGCGGCAGTAGATGGATCATGGATTTCTTGGTTGACCAGAATTTAATAAGTGGACACTAGAGACGATTCCTCAGTTCATGAATGTAATAATCTTGGCTCTTGCATGCAATGCATCCATGATCTATTCGATCAGACACTACTAGAGAACAGACTTTAGAATGATGTCCCAATTTGGTATTAGCCTCAGCATTTTTTGTCCTCGGGACTAAAGGTTTCTGCCCAACGATCGTCCGCGGGGCAGGGATCTTTAGTCCCAGCTGGTATTACCAACCGGGACTAATTAGTCCCGGTTGGTAATACCAGCCGGGACTAAATCGTTTAGTCCCGGTTTGGGTGATGCCCCGGGAATAAAGATTAATCTTTAGTCCCGGTTTGGCCCCCTAACCGGGACTAATTATCCCGGCCTATAAACCAGCTCATTTCTTCCTCCCGAGACTGAGCCATTCCATTCAAACTCACTGCCTCTGTTCTTCAGCTTGCTGTTGTTCTTACTCTCTCCCCCTCCATTGGTGTTGCTCTTCGATTTTGGAGGTAACAAACTTAATCCTCTTATGTTTTATCAGTAGCTTATCTCATTTTGCGATGTAGATGCATGTGTAACTTTATATGTTGGACTTTATTATGATTTTATGTCATTTTTAGCTCAAAATCACATGATGATTTGCATATATGTTTGGATAAACAAAAGTTAAATTAGTTCATCAAAATCTTACGTGATCTTAGAATTAATTTTCCATGAAATGAAAAACTTAGAAAATACTTAGAAAATTATAGAAAATCCGTACTAGTTGAACTTGCAGACCGTGTTCATCTCGGCGAGCATGTTCTCTGCCGAGCGGTAACGGACGTCAAGGAGGAGCTTTGATTCTACGAGGGAGAGCGGCAACGGTCGTGGAAGACCGTGTTCCCTTTCTCGTAGAATCGGAGCTCTTCCTTGGCCAAAATCTGATGCCGTCCGGTGGAGAAATGCTCACGAGATGATCACGTAAGCAAGGTCAACTAAATACGGATGGTTATTTATTGAAACATGTTTTTGAGCTATGTGATTTCTATGTCATTTTTAGCTCAAAATCACATGATGATTTACAATAGTAAAATCACTTGATAGTTTGGTATTTTACTATTATACATAGTACATATTTCATGGTTTAGTTAGATAAATAAATAATTTTAGTTTGGTTTAAATATATTATTTTAGAAAATATGAAATTTACACTAGTTTGCAAAAATAAGTATAGAAAGTAGATGACAACTGGTACCGGATCCTCGGCCTCTCGTTCGGTTGCGAAACGACTGAGGCCAGAACTCCCTCTCATTATCTGCGGCAAGTGTAAGCAAAAGATTGTGATGGAGTACCGAGTCAAGAGACAGGGACCCAACAAGGGTTGACAAAGAGTATGGAATGACAACAGTGGACCTCAACAATATTGGGTACAAAGACGAACCATTCGTCCTTGCTACCGATGTGAGTCAGGTGTTTTATGTGAAAGACATGTCTACAAAATCAAAGAGAGGAAAAAACGAAGACATCAACTCAATGATCAATGAGCCAAAGCGCCACATAGTTCTTTCTGGGAAAATAAATATAGTCGGAATTGAAGACAAATCAGACATGTCAGAAGATTATGAAATAAATGTCCGAATTTCACCCTTCATAGTGAAGAAAGATCCAAGCATCATGTTAAATGATGAAGACACTCCATGGTTACGACAAGATCATAACCAAGGGTCATACCTTAAGAAGAAATTCACTGTTGTGCCCGCATTATTCAAATTTCACAAGTGTGTGACATAGTTTTAGAAAGTCTATATGAGATTCAAGAATTTATGACTAGTGTTTGATAAAACTTTCTCAAATAGGAAAATAAGCTATGTAACAATTGTAGATCTTGCTGAGATGATCAAACTTGGTATTCAGAGTTTTTTCATCTGAGCTCATTTAGTGTCTCATTTGAGCAAGTTTGACCAAGTCAAATTTGGTCAAATAAAAAACAACACTTTGACTCTAGTATTATGAACTCTAAATGACTTCAAATTGAAAAGTGTTGAATACCAAGTTTGTTCAGCTCATCAATATCTACAATTGTTGTTTTGCTCAACTTCCCATTTGAGATAGTTTAGACGGTTCAAATTTATGATTTTTAAATTTCGACACCTACAAACTAGTTTTCAGAACCCTAGATTGTCTCAAATTGAAAAGTTTTGAATACCAAGTTTGTTCAGCTCATCAAGATATACAATTGTTGTTTTGGTCAACTTTCCATTTGAGAAAGTTTAGAGGGTTAAAATTTGTGATTTTTAAATTTCAACGCCTACAAGCTAGTTTTCGGAACCCTAGATTGTCTCAAATTGAAAAGTTTTGAATACCTAGTTTGTTCACCTCATCAAGATCTACAATACTTATATAGGCCATTTTTTCATTTGAAAAAGTTTGAACAAAATATAGCTCAAATTTTAGAAGTGTGTGACATAGTTTTAGAAAGTTTATGAGATTCAAGAATTTGTGACAAGTGTTTGATAAAATTTTCTCAAATGAGAAAATAATCTATGTAACAATTGTAGATCTTGCTGAGATGATCAAACTTGGTACTCAGAGTTTTTTGATCTGAGGTCATTTAGTGTCTCATTTGAGCAAGTTTGACCAAGTCAAATTTGGTCAAATGAAAAAACAACACTTTGACTCTAATATTATGAACTCTAAATGACTTCAAATTGAAAAGTGTTGAATACCAAATTTGTTCATCTAATCAATATATACAATTGTTGTTTTGGTCCCCAGCGGCAAAGAAGATCCCGAAAAAAAGAGTTATTTCTCAAGAAATACTTCCCGAAAAGACTGATGAGCAAATAGCAGCTGAAGAAGACAAAAAAGTAAAAGACTTTTTTATAGATATCAAAAAGCAGAGACAAGCGAAGCTTGAGGAAAAGCCGTACTTTTACATACCACGAGATCTGCTGAGGCAGAAGGTCGAAGATCACAAGAAAAAGATGCTTGAACTTCGTAAGCCTCCGCCACTATC
Source organism: Miscanthus lutarioriparius (assembly GCA_904845875.1). Classification (NCBI taxonomy): domain Eukaryota; kingdom Viridiplantae; phylum Streptophyta; class Magnoliopsida; order Poales; family Poaceae; genus Miscanthus; species Miscanthus lutarioriparius. The sequence continues at coordinate 131,607 of CAJGYO010000911.1, read as the reverse complement.
AGACTATGACCGCTCCCTTGTGAAGTCACATGATGCAGATAAGAAAAGGAAAAGAGCATCAGGGAAGGATGTCCCACAGCTCGGACAACAGAAGCAACCAATGCAAAATCTTGTTGTTACTAATGAATATGGTTCCAACATAGTAGTCTATCGACCAGACAACTCTGGAGAAGTGTCGGTAAGACCTTAATGCTTTTTTTAAAGATACTGGTTTAACCTTGGATCAATTGATGGGCAAAGCTCTAATCTAGAACCTGGAAGTTGATACCTGGAAGACTTATAAATTTGGTAAAAGTCTGTACAACCCTACGGCTCTGAATGAATTGGGTACGCAAATGTACTTGCTCAATAAGTGGTACATGCAGGCGTGTGGCAGGGGTGAGGAGTGGATCTTTGTCAGATTTAGAGACCATCATTACTTTCATGGCGATGACATCTTACATATTAGTTTCGAAGAATTGCATCAACTATGCCACATGGACGCTCTAGACAAATCAATCATTAGCTCCTTTTGTTTGTAAGTGATTATTACTTTTATTTAATAAACTCACTTCCATGCGTACGTGTATATAATTATCCTCACATGTAACTTATATTTATATACAGATTCCAGATGTCAGAGCTCCAAAGAATACAAGACACCAGTGTTGGCTTCATTGATCCTTATATCGTATTCAAAACCGATATTATTCCCAAGGAGCGATGGGTATCTGAAGCCTGAGAAGAGAATATCATGAGGTTCTTCGTGAAGCGACATGACAAGACAACAATACTTTTCCCGTGACTTTTGAGTAAGTGTTAATAATAATGTAGTCTACACATTTTATGTAATATCAATACAACTTATATGCATATGCGTGTGTGTATAAACCAATGTAGGTTTCACTTTGGATACTCATTGTCATTGAGTTAAACTCAAATCGGTTAGTAATCTTAGACTCGAAGAGAAAAGAGCGGGCACTATACCAAGATATGATAGACATTATCCGGGGGTAATTTCGATCTCGCGCAACAACTATTATTGAATAGACTTTGTCATAATTTATTAACGATCGTACATTATTGGTGCATACAGGGGGTTTGGAAAGAGTTTATTCGACAACACCGCAAGGATTACAAGGCACCACTTAATGTAGTTGAAATACCGATAAGTTGTACTATATATACTTCCCCACGTGTTTAATTACTATATCGTATTTCAATTTACGTGTGAGATGATGAGAATAATCTTCTTCTCAAATGCAGTGGTGTTTTATGCAAAGAAACTGTGTAATAACTTGTGTGGATACTACGTTTGTGAATTTATCATCACAAGCACATAAGAAGAACTCCTAAAGATGTCCTCAGAGTATGTATATATCAATTTTTTATTTATTTTTAAATGAATATATATATATGTATGTATTAATACTTTTCCTTTTATTTCAAATGCAAGACTGAATGGTTGAAACAAAGGGTCATGCAAAAAGACCATCTGAAAGCAGTTCAAGAGTCAATAGCGAGATTTCTTCTAGAAAAAGTGCTAAATCCCAACAATGAGTTCTACTTTGATCCTAAGGAATAAATGATGTAAATTAAATGTTTATTGATATCGTTATTTTCGAGAACAAGATTATGAAAGTGTTGTATATATACATATATATCTATAATATATATAGTTTCATACTTTATTCGAATATAATAATGCTCGAGACGAGAATTAGATGTAATTATATACGTGCGTGTATTTATATTAGCAGCGTAGAATACGTACATAAAAACATATTATATATTAAACAAATATGTGTAACTGACCTAAAAACAAATTAAACAAAAAAAAGAAAAAGAAAAAGAAAAGGAACATTTAGTCCTGGTTGGGGTTACCAACCGGGACTAAAGGGTGCGGCCACGTTTGCTCGGCTGGAGAGCCTTTAGTCCCGGTTGGTAACACCAATCGAGACTAAAGGTCCCTCTTTAGTCTCGGCTCGATAACCCGGGACTGAAAGTTCCAGCTTTAGTCCCGGGATCGTTGTCCCGGCGCGGTAACTGGGACTAAAGGCCGTTACCACCCGGGACAACAAGGCCATCCTGTAGTGGAGACTGCAATAATGAATGTGTCCTTTTTTTGTTGTTGTGCTGGCCGGTCTAGTGTTAATTTCACTCCAAAACTCCATGAGTACAAATATTTGTACATGCACCATTGTGCACAAAAATATAATTCTACAAGATATTTGTCCCCCCACCCACCCACCCATCGAGAACTGCTTCAATGATCCCTCTGTAAAAATTAGCGCACGAATCCCAATGCAGGTGCACCCTTGTTAATTAAATTAATATTAATATTCAATTTACTCATGGGTTACCCAGGCCCACCCAGTCTAGCTCCGATCCATCCCAACGAACTCCGCAGTGCGGCGGCCCTTTGTATGCTCTTGTAGCCACATTCAATCATATACTAGACAAATGGGGTATTGTATAAGATTATTATGACACGTGGGTCCCATATATAAAAAACAATTTAATAACTGATGATAGGTAATATGGATCTTAATATATTATTCAATTGCAATTACTACTGCAAAAGCGGTTTATAAATTGGAATTATATTTAGCTGGTATAATCAATTGAAGTTTAGAAACCAAACGAAGCAATAAATGCTACAGGCAGCACCAGTCTCCTTAATTCTGCCACGTCTGGTTGGTATGCATTTTGGCAAAGTGCCACAACTTTGGCCATGGCCAATATTTGGAGCCTTTTCATTATATTTTATACATACAGAAACAGGGTCATACAAATATAGTAATTTATATAAATTGCCAACAGAAAACTTACTTCCAGAAGTCCAAGTGTCATCAAATCGGGCCCTAGTCAGTTTTGGAGGTCGTTGGATCTTGAATTTCTCAGGGGATAAACCATAGGAACCCAAAACATCCAAAGACTTTGTGAACCCGCTCATTACCATCATCACATCTAACTTCAACATTAAGGTCCTTCAATACAAGGGATTGCTTCCTTAGGTCATAACTTGCTCCTATTTCCACTAATCTCTCATGTATCTGTCAGAACATGTATACCAAGGTTTACTTTAAATAATGAGCTTCTCTTGAACTGGTGAGCGCTGGAGAAAGCATATTAATGCACCAAGGTTATTAGTAATGCACCACTCATTGAGTAACAAAGTTTTTAACTTGCTAAATACAGGGCATCGCGTCAAATCCTTCCTGAAAATGAACTGCATAAAGGAAAATTTAGTAAGAATAACTCAACATCTCAACTTGTGCAGTACAAGAAGCATGATGAGGGGATGCAACTGAAGTGAATAGGACCATTCAGTATGTATTTAACATTCAAAACTGGCTAGGTGTCATGACATGATTTTGGCCACAGTTATCTACACAATACATATTTCCCAATGGCTATTCCAGGTTCCAACTAAGAAACAAATGCAAGGACAGAATGGAAGGCGAACAATGAAAAACAATTAAGTGCTAATGGAAAACATACCGGTGCTGTTGCAGCTGTTAACTCCAGATTTGTACAGCTTGACAAACCATGAAGAAGAATGCAATTATTCTTTCCATAGTTGTCCTCATAGAACTGGCATCCCCAACATGACTCGTCCCTGCAATCACCAATCTCATAACTATGTTTACAAAAATCATTGCAGTATCCAAGTCTGATAAATGCCTCCACTAGGTATGGCATGCTCACGAGCAATGGAGTCATTCCCATACAGTCAACTAACAGAAGGAGAATGAGATTTGAGGCATATATTTGGGTACGGGCATACCCAATGAAGTGACATTGTGCGACCATGAGACGCTTTAGTGACAGGGACATGATTCTATCACAGTAAATGCCACAATCAGTCATCTTCAGATGCTTTAGAGACAACTTGAGAAATTCAGATCGTCCTGTGTCTTGACCCGGGTAAGCTTAAGTGCTGTCAGGTGCTCCGAGGTGATAAGTCCCTTGGGAAGCAGCCAGCGTTGATATTTATCGTGGCTGGTGACAGAGAGTTTGGCAACTGGGCATGATAAACTGTAGCGAATCCAAAGCTCCAAATACTGGACAGCCTCATCAAAATTGTCACCTCCATAGGAGCTGAATTCGGCCACATGGAGAGGTAACCGGTTGCGGAAGAACAGCAGGTCGTTGACGAACCTGTTCAGGGCACTTGCGCCACAGTACCCCGACGTGGTGGCAGGGGTGATGCGGAGAGCAGGCACCTCCTTCCACAGGTTGCGCCAGCGGCGGGCAAGCACACACGTCCGCACTGCGTCCCTCGATGGAAGGAAGGACAGAAGGTCCAGCAGCAGACCTTCTGGGAGCCCACTGAGTCGGTCTGTACTTCCATCCGCAGTCTTCCTCTTGCTCCTCGCGGCCTCACTCCCCTGAGACATTCCGTCGAACAGGTGCTGACCGTCCGGTCTGGAACGTCAAATAAAACAAATCCTGAGGTGTCCCGGAGAGAGCGAGAAGGAGAGAGACAGACAATCAGACTTTACTCACCGCGTGACCGCCTCGCCGATGTGCCTGCAGCTCGCGTCGCCGCCGCCAACGAAGTCGGGGGAGACTGGAGAGGAGAGCGGACACCGAGTTTTTTTTTTTTTACACAGAGCGGACACCGAGTTGGTTGGTCCAAATGGATGGGAAGTGCTGGTTCGTCTGTGATTAGAAAATTTATAGAAGATTCTCAAAAAAATATAGAAAAAATATTCTAAAAATAAAACCAGTTGCATTTTTTTCTAAAAAAACATGTTCTATTTTTTTCTTATTTAAGACTCTGAATTATATATCCTAAAATCTAAAACTGGATCATCAAATATGAAATAGAGGATGCATATCAAGACTAATCTTTGCAAACCGCAACGTAAATTTGTGTACCCTATGCAAACTAAAAAAATGTTTCCTCAGGAGCAATATCTTACTTAACCATTGAGACATGCATGGAAAATTGCAAATAAAATGTAATTCAAGCCCTGATTGCACATTAACAACATAAATCATGTGATTTAACTTTATAGGAACATTGTCTTTTTCTATGGGACTCATGTTAATGACATGTGCATTGGACCATAATCGGCGGCCAGTGGCGTGCGACTTGGACGGTTCAACTTCTCAGACTCTTGAACCGATGTTTGCAACTTGGTTGACAACATCCGAATGATGCGACAGTTTCGTCGTTCCTTGTTGTCATCGTAGTTGCACACGCACTAAAACACATGATCGAGGAGGAAGATAATTTGAATGGGCTTGAGATGCCGTACTTTTTCTAAAATCACGTTCTATATTATGGTGCTTAGCTTAGAAATACAGAAAAAATATGAAACTGGTTTCATATTTTCTTGTGTTAAAACAATCTTTCTTTAAATTTTCTAATACTAAATCAGAGTTTAGTATTTTTAAATGTATATCTATTCTAGAAAAAATATTTAGATATTTTGGAAATTTTATTTCTACAATTTTATGAAGTCTAATTAACATCCCTGAATCGTGTTGAAAGCAATTTTTGCTGACGTGCTGCCACATTATCTGTCTTATACGGTGTCGCGTTAACTCTAAGGAAGGTAAATTGGACTTTCATGACAGGTCAGACAATTTTAAGAGTTAAGGGAGTTTAAGAGCATCTTCAAAACCCACTCCCAATCTTGGTTCTTTGGCAAGATTAAAAAAAACTCTCCAACAACTCACTATCTCAACTCTCAATCTTTTCCGCACTTGGTATAATCGACCTAATTGCGATGATATACACGCTGAGTATCCATTGACCAATCCAAAGGTGGAAGAATGTGGGAAATAATAAGGAGTAGGACAGGTTCCTGATGCAAATGTACAAGAGAGAAAGAAAATATAAAAGTAGTTGGTATGATTTAGATTACTAATGCAAAATTACCTTCTATCTTTTAGGAGCGGGATTTTAGAAATGGTTGAAGAAAGCCAACAAATATGTTGCTAACTTTTTTTAGTAACTTGGAAAACTATTAATTTACTAAGTGATTTTTTGGAAACTATTAGAGATGCTCCAAAAATCTGGTTTTTCAATTCACAAAGATAAATCAGACTAGCACAATAATTAAGAAAGGTTAGAACTAGTGTTACGCGTTGAGCTGATGCTTTGGAGGCCCAACTATTTGGGTGCCTTGGGCCGGTACTGACGCGGGATCGCCCAGACGCATGTGGCAGGTACGCCCTCGTCGACGCCTGGGTGTCTGTTCAAATCTGGTTGTCACTGTTGAGTGTTGACACAGGTTCCAATCCATGATCAGTGTAACCAGTATATATGAGGAAATAGAGATAGAGTTAAAAAATTTGCTAATAGGTTCCTGTTGTCTTATCATGGGCCGATTCCTATAGTATTACATGTAATATTTTTTTTTTTACCTTTTGTACCATGTAGACCGTTAAAAATATGGGTACTCAGGCCGGTGTAACCGGTCCGGTGTCCAAATAGTCCTACAAAGCCATCCAGGCTAATATTTAAATATTATTAGATATTTTAAATGTTACAATATCAGGTTTTATAGTCGAGGAGTTTATATAGTTAACCCTTTATATGTAAGGGGTTATTGGACTTTTTCAGATCGCCACATTAGTGAAATCAACTTCAAAACCATCTTAAGAGGTTCTTTAGATTATTTTTAGTAGTTTAAGAGTTAAAATATTTGGTTTTATAAGTAAGGGTGTGAAGTAGACAACCACCGATATAAGACCACAATTTTTAACAACCTTAATATGTTCCGTAGTCGTTGCTGGTCAAAAACAAAACAAACTAGTGGACACGGCCTTGGAGTAAAGAGAGTCGGCGCTCAAGCCGCCATTTTCTTCTTTCTCTCACTCTCTTCTTTCACGGTTCGTCTATTCCTTATCCTCTTTCGTTCCTCGGTTCGAGGTCCATCATTCTCGCCCTTCTTGCTTTTAGTTTGGAGCTATAAAACTTTCGTTGACGTTACCACTTACTTATGTCATGTCTTAGCAGCTTGAGCTTTTGTATTCGGACATGTTGCTCACATTTCATCTTTTTAAGCTCACAACAACTGCACACTGGAATTTACAGAGGTTAACTCTTTATTGTACCATTTATTATGAGTCTAGGAATTTAGTTGATTTAGTGTTGGACAAGGCTAACTAGGTTCAACAAAAAAAAAATAGCCAACTTATTTCCATCCTAGCTCTGTGACCTCTTCGGACGTCTATGAAATTTAGCTCAGTCTAGGCTTTCGTTCTATTTTGTTTCTGCTGTTTTTCTGAGAAACTGGCTTCCCCAGTCTTGTATCAAACTTTGCTTTCTTAAAAGCTGAGGTAAAACTCTCGTTAAAAAAATTGTATATTCCATTGCAACAGTATGTTTGGTAATACTAGAAAATATAGGGTTCTCAAACCATCTGAAAATAACACTATATATTTTTATAATTTTATAGTAAAAGTTGTCTGAAAAAATATAAATATTAATGCTATTTTCTAGAAATAAATGTTACTAAAATAATTTTCTAATGAGTTTTTTTTAGAAGAATTAATTTCTAATGAGTTGACTCATCGACGACGGAGTGAGAATGTTTTAGACTTGACCACGCACAAGCCCACGCCGCGGCCACGTCAAACGGCACCACTCCCCGTGACCTCGTCTCCCATTTCGACCACCATGGCCGCCGCCGCCGCCGCCGCCACAACTGCAGCCGCAGACGCAGCCCGAGACGGGCAGACAGCCCTCAATCTCCGCCTCGCCAAGCACCTCACGCCCCCGCCTCCCGCCGCCGCCTAAGCCACCAACAACCACAACCACAACGTCGCGTTCTCGCCGGTGTCCGTGCACGCGGCGCTGGCGCTGACGGCCGCGGGCGCAGCTGCTCGCCTTCCTCGGCGCCCCATCGGCCGAGGGGCTCGCCGACTTCGGCCGCCGCGTCGCGGACCGCGTCCTCGCCGACCGCTCCGACGCCGGCGGGCCGCGGGTGCTCTTCGGCGGAGGCGTTTGGGTGGACGCCGCCTGCCGCTCACAGACGCGTTCCGCGACGTCGCAGCCGAGGCCTACAAGTCGGAGGCGAGAACCGTGAGCTTCACCGATGAGGTTAGTAGATTAGATTAGCTGCTTTTTTTCCCCTCGTTCCAAGTTTCCAACACAATACTACTATTCCCTGCAAAAAGATATTTAATCGTTGTGACATTTGGATATCTGTGCTTCAACTCTCTTGCATTGTGAGATGATCAATATATAAACCAAGATGCTGGATGAATTTAGATCAGATTAGGCGCCTTATTTCCTATTCTATTAGGATTGGATGAGATGGAGAAAATTACATCCTGCCATCATTTACATACAAAATTCTTGTTATCAAACTTGATTTTTACATCACTAATCATAAATAGTAACAGTTTAACCCCCAGGCTTCATTTGTTCATTTTACTACCTTGCATCGCGCGCGCACACACATATATATATATATATATATATATATATATATATATATATATATATATATATATATATTGTGATCCATCACGCACGTTCACTAATAGCACATTGTGTGTGGTACGCGCAGCCCGAGGCCGCTGTGAAGATGATCAACTAGTGGGTGAAGAAGGCTACGGACAACCTCATCGACTCCATGATCTCCACCGACGACATCAACGCCGCCACCGACCTCGTGCTCGCCAACGCCATCTACTTCAAAGGCGACTGGATGGAGCCATTTCAACTCCAGTTCACATCCCCGGGCACGTTCCAACGGCTCGACGGAGGCCACGTCGAGGTGGATTTCATGGAGAAATACCGAAGGATGGACGTTGCCTACATGGACGGGTTCAAGGTCCTAAAGCTACCTTACAAGCTCGGCGCCGCACCACCGGCTCATGGCCAGCTCAAGCGCCGCCGTGGGCAGGTCGACACAAAGTCCAAGGACATGCCCTCGACGGAGGTCAACGAGAGCACACGGTACTCCATGTTTGTCTTCCTCCCGGACACGTGTGACGGCATGGCGACCATGGTGGACGTGATCACCGCGGCGCCAGCATTCATGTACAGCATATCTTGGCCGAGATGAAGTTGCGGGATGTGGACCTTTTTTTTTCGAAAGATCCGTTACCGGCTTTCATTGATAAGTGGAGAGCATATTATTTACAAAGGTTTGGCACAAAGATCGCCAAATTGCATGGCTTTCACATCCTAGTGAGAGCCATGCCACCCCTAGGTTTTATAGTTACATCTTACATAGGATTTATAGCATCTACAGGAGGCTGCTCCAATGGAGGCAACAGTTCTTCTAGTCCTCTATTTCCGGCCCGTACCCACGTTCTTGCTTCGTCTTGTATGGCTCTGAAGACTTGCTCCTGTGTTCTGGAGGATCTTTGGAAAACCCGATTGTTCCTTTCCTTCCATATTTCCCAGGTTGTCAGCATGATCATCGAGTGTACCCCTTCTCTTGCATCTCTTGCTCCATTGTTGGCCATGTCAGCATACCATTGTCCTAGATCTTCCATCTGTGTCCAGTTTGTCGGCCTTAGGGCAGCCGCCGAGATCCAGGAGCCCACCTTGTCCCAGACACTCCTCGAGTAGCCGCATTCTTGGAAGAGGTGTGAGACCGTCTCCAGGTTCCTCACACATAGCTGGCAGAAATATTCATTTGGCCATTGCCTGAGCATTAGCCTTGCAGCTGTCCAAACGCGGTTTTGTAGCATAAGCCAAATGAAGAATCGGCATTTTGGCGGCGCCTTTGTTTTCCATGTGATTTTAGCTGTCATGGATGAAGCCATTCCAAGGAATTGCATTCTATATGCCGATCTTGCTGTGTATTGTCCATCCGTTGTCTGTAGCCAGCTGATCCTATCCTCATTTGCCGACTGGACAGAGACTTCTTGTAAGCAAGTCCATAGTGATATGAATTCCTCAACCAGTCACTCCGTCATGTTGTAGTCAACATCTCTGATCCAGTTTTCATCGTCCAGGGCATCGCAAACAGTTCTGTTCTTCCTCCTGCTATGTCTGAACAAGGCCGGGTATAATGTTGCAGGTGATTGACCATGTAGCCAGCGAGATGACCAGAACTTAGCCTTTTTTCCATTTCCTAAGACCACACTTGTAGCAACATTGAAGAGTGCAATGTCACTATTGTCGACCGACAACTCCATTCCTTTCCAGGGTCTGTTAGTGTCGTCCCACGAGAACCAGAGCCACCGAAGCCGCAGGGCACGGCTGAACCTTTCCAGTTCGATGATGCCTAGACCACCGTTGTCTGTTGGCGTACATACTTTGTTCCATGCAACCTTGCATTTTCCTCCAGTTAGCTCCTTGTCACCAGCCCACAAGAATTTTCTACGAAGTTTGTCTAGTTCTTTCAAGAAATTTTTGGGTACCTTCACAACCGTCAGCAGGTAGATTGGCAGGGAGCTAAGCACAGAGCGCACCAACTCCCTACGGCCAGCAACATTCAGCAGTCGCCCTTGCCAGCCAGCCACCCTATCTTTAGCTCTATCTTGGATGTATTGCAGGTGCACCATTCTTAACCTTCCAAGCGTGAGAGGCAGTCCTAAGTATTGCGTTGGAAAAGCCACTCTTGGTCCAGGGAAGTCTTGTAGTATCTATTCCATATCTAGGTGCACACATCTAATCGGTGCCACAGTGCTCTCCTGCATGTTTATCTATAATCCAGTGGCTGCACCAAAAGCATTGAGGATCTCCATGATGCAGGTAATGTCCTGTCTTCTTGGGTTACTGAAGATTACCACATCATCAGCATACATTGATATCCGGAGGCTTGCATGTTTACCTTTTAGTTTTGATAGGAAGCCTTGCTGCGTGGCAATGTCGAAAATGTTATTAAGTACATCGATTGCCAATATGAACAGGTAGGGTGACAGTGGATCACCCTGCCTGAGACCTCTCTGGTGCCTGATGTTGTCACTTGGGCAACCATTGAGTAGTATTGCCGAGGACGATGTACTAAGGATCGCTGCCAGCCAGTCCAACCATCTTGTCGAAATCCCCTTTTGGCAAGCAGTTCAATCAGGTACTCCCATGATACCGAGTCAAATGCTTTGGTTATGTCGAGTTTGATGAGGCAGGCAGGTGTTCTTGTGCGGTGGTAGTGCCGCGCTAGCCCTCTGACATACAAGAAGTTTTCCTGTATGCATCTCCTTTTAATGAAAGCACTTTGAGAGGCAGAGGTTAGCTTATCTATGTACATCGCCAATCTATTCGCCATCACCTTTGTCAGTAACTTTGCAAAGGAGTGGATGAGACTTATCGGTCTGAAGTCCTTTGGCTCCGTCGCAATTTCCTTCTTGGGGATCAGCACCACCTGTGCTCGGTTAAGATGTTCCAGAGCCCCATTGTGTTGTATGTAGAAGGCGTGAAAAGCAAATGAGAACATCCGCTTGATGATTTCCCAGCAATGCTTGTAGAAATCACCTGGTAAAACCATCCGGCCAGCGCGCCTTCTCACACTGGGCGGATCTCTTATTGCCTCGCTGAATCTCATTTTTTACGTGAAGGGCCTATCAAGTTCGAGGCAGTAGTACTGGACCAATGCATTTAGGCTGCAGTGTGGCCATTGGAAGGTCTGTGTTCTGTGTATCTTCTTTCCAATTAAGTCTTGGAAAAAGTCTTGGAGGACCCGTTGTTTTTCATCGTGTGCCCACACCAAGGTGCCATCCTATTTTTTGAGTGAAGGTATTGAAAGGACCTAGGATGCCGCCTAGAGGGGGTGAATAGGCGTTTACTGAAAAATAACACCTTTAAATGCGGAAACAATTAGAAAGGGAGTTTCCAAAATGGAAACTCCAAATTAAGAGTACTACCACCCCTCACAAGTTAGCCACAAAGTAAACAAGGTATAAAGAATATATCTACAAGCTACAACCCCGCAACACCAAGTTAGAACAGAGAATAAATATTTTCGGTCTGCGAGCCGGAAATACCGGACGATATCGGTATGAATACGGGCGTGTCCGGTATACACGATTTCTCGCAAATCGGCCCCGAACTTGCTCCTTTCGATTTCTATCTTCAAACCAAACTGCAGGCACCTAATGGAGATGACAATATACACAGAGAACCCTCGCGAACAGCTAGAGCAACACAAATATCAAATGAAATGCGAATTTAGACACGATATTTGTTTTACGAAGTTCGAGACTCGTTCGAGTCCTACTCTCCATTGAGGGGGCTGCAGGGCGACCCAAATAAGGTCAGCCCTAGAGGGTACCACGAAGGTCACTCTAGCTGGAGTCTTTTCCAACTCCTTTTCCTCCTTCCACTAATTTGATTCCGGTAGCGGCGGAATCGACCGTTCTAAACTTTCCGGCAACCACAATCTCTCGGTTGCTCTCCGTGACGCCTAACCGCTCTAGGACCGAAGAGTCCAAGAGTAACAAATGCGAATCACGAGATTGACAATATGCACAAGTGCTCAAGTGGTGGCTTGCTCTCTTTTTCAAATTCTCTCTCAACCCACAAATTGATTTTGCAATTTGGATCACACTCACTAAGAGAGGGTTTAGGAGAGTTGGCAAGGCTCAAAAACGTGTGTCTATCTCAAGAGAATCAACAGACCTCCAAAGGTGGAGGCTTGGGGGTATTATAGCCCCTTGAAAAACTAGCCGTTTATAGCCGTTGTATGTAATACCGGACACGTCCGGTATGCATACCGGACACGTCCGGTATGACTCGATCTAACATAACGGTAACTAAGTTCTGATGATGTTGTGAGGCGTCGGAACTCCCGAAGTATGCCGGGACTTCCAACCGTCGGAACTCCCGACCCTCAGCAATTTTGAAAAACATGTAACTGAGTTAAAGTTAGTGAGGTGTCGGAACTCCCGACGCATGTCGGAACTCCCGACCCTCACAGCTTTTGAAAACTAGCCGTTGGCTTCTGGTCATCCATACCGGACACGTCCGGTGTGAATACCGGACACGTCCGGTATGACCAGGACAGTGAAACCTCTAAGTCTATTGAAGTGCGAGACGTCGGAACTCCCGACCCATGCCGGGACTCCCGACCGTCGGAACTCCCGACCTACGTCGGAACTCCCGACGAAGCAACCCGAGAACAACAATTTTACAGCTGCTGGACAAATACCGGACACGTCCGGTATGATTACCGGACACGTCCGGTATTGCCAGACCAGCAAGAAATCAGTTAGCACATTTGTCGCTCAAATAATCAAACCTCACATGGGTTGGGTTGAGCACTTATGAAACATTATCTATCAACATGATGCATCCCTCTTAATAGTACGGCATACCTATTAAACTCAAGATCAAAGGAAAAATGAATTTATACCACTTGAGTTGATTTCTTTTGAATTGATGCCGTCCCTTCCAATCTTCATCAAGTAAGGTTGCTAACAAGTTGATGTTGATCTTTTCATTTGAGCATAGCCATCTTGAGCATGTGACTTGATTCCATTCATCAAATTTGAATAACCCCAAACGTATCAAGTCACTTCCATCAAATACTTCATTATAGGTTTGATTCTTCACATCAATATGACCATCTTAGCTTGATTAGTACCTCAACTAAATGCAAGTACTTTCTTCTTCACCCTAGCTAGGTTCTTCGGCCGCCAAGCCGTCGCTTGCCCTTCACCCTTGCTTAGTACCTCGAAGCCTTTCCTTGCTATCTTCACCATCTCAAGCCATCAAGTCACATCTTGTGTTGAATCATCCATTCATATGTATTGTTATCTTTTTCATTTTAATTTAGCAAGCTTCAAATATGAGACCATTCCATATGCAATCCCTCATGTCTCATTAACTAATAATCATGAGCTTGCTTTCACATAGTACATGGAAATCCCACAAAAAATAAGCCTTCACATGAATTCCATTTGCATTGTTGTCTTGTGCTTGAACTAGATTGTTTATACAACAACACATCATTTTGGCTTTCATTAAGTACCTGTGAGATAACCTATTACCTGTTCACACTTAGCAAACGGGTTAGTCCTTTAATCACGTTGTCATTCAATCAACCAAAACCCACTAAAGGGCTAGATGCACTTTCAATCTCCCCCTTTTTGGTGATTGATGACAACTTGATTAAAGCTTACAAAATGATATAAACATTTAAACTTTTGGGTTCAATGATTTATGAGAGGCTCCCCCTTAATATGTGCTTATGATTAGAATTCACAAAATGACCTCAAATGTCAATTGCACATACTAAAACAAATAGGAGACTCCCCCTAAATCATTGCATCCGTGGGGTGCATGTGTGTGTGACAAAGAGAAACCGTGATGCATATGACAAGATATATCATACAAGAATAAATATAAAGGCATCACATCAAATATTTTCATTCTAGCATGCATAGTCCTTATGAAAATAAATATGACACATGAAATTCATACATAGCACTCATTACAAATTTTCTCAAGTCCGAAACCATCGATATATAGATAAAGATCATGTCTCAAGAGATACATAGATAAAGCATAAGTCTCATCTCTCACAAGATATAATCTCAATGAAGCTCAAAACAAACTACAACTTTGTAGTACATGTCTTCGGTACAAAGATAAGCAAATGAAATTATCCTGAAGCTTTAATCAGTCTCTCTCCCCCTTTGTCATCAATCACCACAAAGGTCCAACAATGACATACTAAGGACAAAGGGGCTACAAGCTGTCACTAATCTCTGGCATCACTCATCATCATCATCATCTCTCCCATCATCTTCGTTATCAGAGCGGGTATCACCAGCCAGACGAGAACCACCGGCACCAGATGGGTCGTAGCCACCAGAGCCGTAGTAGCCGCCACCACCTGTCAAGTCACTCCACCAATCTGTAGCATAGTCGTCGGCAGTGCTGGGACATGGCTGAGAGTGAGTAGGCACATGAGCCTGAAGTGGTAGAGAGTCAGGGTGTTCAGGTGCCTGCTGCTGCTGCTGTCGCTGTATGAACTCAACATACTCTCTATCATATCTAGCTTTTCTTTGCTCCTCGGTCTCGGGCTCACTAGTTGCCTCATCATCGATAGAGGAGATCTAGGAGGATCAAGCTCAAGATTAGAAGCAATTTGCTTCAAAGTCCGAGTGTCCTTCCTCCTAGCCTCCCTCTCCTTCTGCTGCCTAGTCTGGATGTCACGGCACATCCCAAATATGGAGCTGAAAAGCCTGCGGATAGGCGAGGGAGGACTGCCACGGCGTGAAGTAGAATGTGAAGGAGCACGTGGTGAAGGTGAAGCTCCTGGCTGGTGCACCACTTGAGGTGCAAGCGCCTCTAGTCTTCTTCTTTGCTCCTCCACAGTCTGCTTTGGAGGTAACCCTGTCTCAGGCAGATCTGCAATAATCTTCAGGGCCTTGTGAATCTTATCATACTCGAAAGTGTGCCCAGTCACCTGCTCAATCATATGCATGATATAAGGAGCAAAACCACAGCCCTTGAGGGGCCTCTCTCCAACACTCCTGATCTCGGACCAAATAAAATCAAACACGCTGAAGGGCCGAGCATCAGGTGCCATCCTGTGGAGTAGGTTCCTGGAATAATCTGCAATGTTGCCCTTGTCTCCACCCTTGCAGTCAATAGTCTTTCTGAACATCCTGTCCAGGTATCTGGTAGGGTGAAGACCTAGAACCTTCCCCACAGCTCCTCTCTCACCACCAGGAGGATACATATATGCAAGCTGCTCAGGGGGTAACACCTGCTCGGTGTGGATCCTGTCCCTCTGGAGATCATCCTCTGAGAAGCCAAGCTGGGCGGCAAAAACATCATAGTCAACACTGTACCACTGGCCCTCAAGCATCCAGTGCATCCGCCGCTCATCCTCCTCAACAAACAGAGTAGCATAGAACTGAGCTACTACCTCTGTGTTCCAGTCATCTGGAACTCCATGATCTCATAAGCCCAGTCTTGTTGGCAAATAGCAATGGCATGATCAATCTGAAGCCTTCGCAACTCAGTAATGTCTTGCCACCAATCCACTTTGAGACACAGCAATCACAGGGGTTCCTTGTGAGAATCACACTGAGTAGAAATCAGGTGAAAGGTCATGCAGAAGCGGTGATCGTCTTGAACCTTAGGTAAGCCCCTCGGATCAACCCTTCGCTCATCTCTAGCTCTCCCGGTCATACCCTTTCCTCTGTAATCAACTCTGGGAACATAGGAGGGTACATTGGGCGACGTGTCTCAAGGAGACCATAGTGCATCCCCCCGACCAGTGGTCTTTGAATCGGAGGAACTGGCTCCTCCTCCTCCTCATCCCGAGTACATCACCGTCTCGATCCTCTATCGCTGCTCTTCCTCTTTCTTTCATCTCTAGACTCCACTCTGAACTCATCGATTATCTGTGTCGGAAGAAGAGTTCCGGACCCCTCTGCATCTTGAGTTGCCAGCACTAGAGGCACCACAGTGGTCCCTCTGCTGGTCGTGGTGAAATCCAGGATGCATATCCTGTCTCGCCTTCTTGTACTTCTCAAGTCTTTGGATCATGCACGTGCTTGGACCTCGGCTCTGTCGTCCACTCATGGTCTGTATCACAGTATCCAAAGATTTTCATAGAATTTTAGATACATGCCCACGACTTCTCTTCTCGAATTGTAGTTAGACATAGATTCTTTTATCCAAGGTTTTACAATCACCTTGACATACCATTGTCACAAGGTTTGCAAAACATGGATCTGAAGAAAGCGTGCCTAATAAACAATTCTAGGATAGCATTGAATCAAAGGAAGCGGGGAGCACGTCTGCTTGGGTCATACCGAACACGTCCGTGTAGCATACGGGACACGTCCCCATGGGCGACCAACAACCCTAACCAGGGGTCCTTGATTCAAACCAACACGGATTAATACCAAACTTTGGGCATTGCTTCTCCATCACCAATGCAGCATATTGACCGAAGGAATTTTCAAATCATGTATTGACCAAGTAGATCGGACGAGGTCCGTGATTAGGGTACCTTGAGAGGAGAGAGAGAGAGCGATGTGAAATCCAAATCCACGGGCCTTCAATCCTTGATCCAAGCCTTCTCAATGCAATCTCCCTCTCTCTTTTTCCTTGGTGAAATCCTTGGTAGCCCTAGGTGGGAAGAAGGGCGTCATTGGTTGATTTGGAGGAGGCAAGTCTGCTTTGGGCGAAGGGTATGCTCTGTTTTTATAGTCCGCTCATCTACGGACACGTCCGGTATATCATGCGAGCTAGCCCAAATAATTCAAGATGTGTTCTCACTCTTCCAATCCCTTTCTCTCTGTTGTTGCTTAGTCCAAAAAGGTGTATGATCTTGATCCAAACCGAGTACTATTACTTTTCTTATCTAATGCCATCAATTTATTTTCTCTTTTCCAAATAAATGGCATAATCAAGAATTTGCTTGCTTGAGAGAGATAAAGTGAGACAAAGTAGATTGTGGACTTAAGAAAAACCATGTCATGTGTGATTAGCCGATCAAACAATCAAGGAGAGCCATAATCACCACATGACGAGGCTAGGTCATAAAGACCAAGATTCAAATAGTTTTCAAGTTCACACCACCTACACATGCTAGTTATGGGTTTTGAAAACATCTCTCCTATGTCACACAAATGCACATTCTAACATGTAAAGGGCCTTAGATGCACTTACAATACATGTATGTAAAACATACCTTTGCCTTGAGCCCACAAGAATACCACTAAGAAGATACATGGCATGATAATCTTTATGTTGACCTTGATTGCCAAGTAATCATGCTTGATGCAAATTCAATTTTTCATTCAGAGGACTACAAAGAGTGCTAGATAAATTTGTTAGTCCACAATGGTGCAAAATAGAAATTTAGCTCCCCCTAAATAAGTGCTTCAAGTATTTTGAATGACTTTCAACAAGCACTTTTATTCTGATAAGAAATTGAGAGCCAATTTTCATTTTGACCATAAACCAAATAAGATTGCCATATTTAAAAGTGAGTTTAAGAGATGCTCACAATCCACTTAGATTTGATAAAACACAAGCTTCTGAGTATGTTAGGGATATATGAAAAATGTATGGATCGAATACTCAGTTGCAACACAATTAGTGTTCTGGTCCATGCAATACCGGACATGTCCGATAGTTGCAAGACAGAACCAATTAATTTGCTGCTTGTGATTCTTCGTTTTAAATGTAATATTTATTTATTCTATACTTGCATCTCAACAAATAAATTACTCTACTAGAGAGCTAATAAAGGCATCGTAAGGCAAATATGATAAACATCAAGTAAAACTTATTAACCACTTTCAATATTTCACAAATATGTCTATTTGTGACCTTTTGTACACAAACCGAACAAAGTGGCTATGATATAAAGTTTAGGTACTTGTTACCAATGATGAGGATGAAATAGATGATATATTTATTGAATTATCTTGAATTCAGCCATATTAGGGATTATGATAAGAATTGGTTGATAGATTGAGTGAATATTATCAAGTTGCTTGCTCAACCACCCCAAGCTTTCATCTCACCACCAAGTACCTATATTATCAACCTAAGCACATTTTGGTACCCAACTCTTGTTGGGTCCTTTTGGAGTTAGTCAACAAGTGTTTAGGCACCCAAATGGCCTTAGTACTAGTTTGTGGTGAACACATCACCTTGCTAGTGCTAATTCCATTTGTGGTCTTCCTAAGCATATTATCATAAATAATTGTGTTCGGCTTAGGGATGTTACCATTTGGGCAATCATAGCTTAGATGCCCTTTCTTCCACAAGCATAGCATATGCGACCTTTGTTTGCCCTATGCTTGTTTTGCTTGTATGGACATCCATCAACCTTGTGGCCCATCTCATTGCACCCATAGCATCTTCTAGTTGCAACTTGGGCTTGCTTTCTTGCTTCTTTGTTCATTGGGTATTTCTTGGTAGGATGCCCCAATTTCTTGCTCATGAGACAAGCACATTGTCCATGACTCTTCACTTGCTTGGCCCCTTGGTAGAAGCCTTTTGATTGGCGGCTTCAACCTTGTCGGCCCAACTCTTGTGTGGACACATAGCCCACTCATGTCCATACAATCCACAACCATAGCACATCCTTTTTCCATGTTTCTTGCTCTTGGTTGTGTTGGCCTTGCTTGAGATGTGATTCTTTTGTTGGGCTTTGGAGGAAGCAAGGTTTGAACCCTTCTCAAGCTTCTTCACCATGTTATCACGGTTATCTTGAGAAGGTTGTGCTTTCTCCTTACCCTTCAACCGAATCACATCTTTCTTTAATCTTTGCACTTCTTCTTTGAGCTCTATGTTTTCTATAAGATTTAGCTCAATCAAGATTGGCTTGCTTGAGGAGCACACTCATTAGTACAAGAAATATTTATTTGAGATGGTGTACTAGTGAGCGGATGTGTGAGAGGTTGAGAGAATTTTACCGATGTAATCACAACCTCATGAGCCACCTCAAGCATGATGCTTGATTCTACTACTTCCTCATGAGAGCACTTTAGATGAACATAATTTGCTTGTAGCTCATTATACTTGCTTGATAGTTCATCTAGCCTTGCCTTGAGCTCGAAGTTTTCCTTCTCTAGTTGTGAAACACTAGAAGAGGAATTAGTAACTAAAGCATGCTCGATTGATAATTTTCATACCTCTCATTTATTGCCTTTAGCTCTTGCAATTTGGAGATGAGAAACTTTTCTTGATTTTGAAGCGATTGCTCTTGCTTCTCAATCTCTTCTTCAAGCTCATCATTCTTTTCAACTATCTTCATGATGATGAACTTGTCTTTATGGTTGAGATGATCAAGGTTGTAGTTGTCTTCAATTTCAACATCACTCTTATCTTGATCATCTACTTGTGCTTTCTCCTTTTCTTGATCTTTCTTGTTATTCTTCTTCTTGCTTTTCTTGGCCATGAGACACAAGTGATGAGTATCATGAGATACTGAGGTTGACTCATCACTTGGTCGCCATCGGGCTTGAGCATCGCTTCTAAACAATTTGCTTGTCGGTTCTGCCGCCTTAGCCATACCGGACACGTCCGGTGAGGCATACTGGGACACGTCCGGTACATGCAGAAGCAGAACAGACAGGTCATCTTATTGCTTGCACTTCTTGCTCGGCTCGGCACTCTTGAGGTTTTGTGAGGCTTCTTCATTGTATGAAGACACAATGGATATTCTTTCCATTGACTCGATCTCAAGTGCATCATCACATTTGGATTTTCCATATAAATCAAAAGTCTAGTCCAAATGAGATGAGCACTCTCCGGAGGTGGTTGTCCATTGAATATTGCCTCATCTTGAACCTCTACACTTAATGTACTCAAAATAATATTAATAGCTTGAGCATTGAGTTGCACGCATATTTCTTCCTCTTTTGATAAATTTTTGTAGTTGCTCCAATCAACTATAGAAAGAGGTATGCTTGCATCTACAATATGCTCAACAAGAGGACTAATATCTCTAAAAGCATTGAGTACATGTATTGACCAAGTTAGAAAGTTTGAACCATCATTTTGGAGAAGCACCGACTCCAACTCGATAGGCGTCGACATCCTTTTCTCACGGCGGTGAAGCTTTAGGTGAGAACCTTGCTCTGATACCAATTGAAAGGACCTAGGATGCCGCCTAGAGGGGGGGTGAATAGGCGTTTCTGAAAAATAACACCTTTAAATGCGGAAACAATTAGAAAGGAGAGTTTCCAAAATGGAAACTCCAAATTAAGAGTACTACCACCCCTCACAAGTTAGCCACAAAGTAAACAAGGTATAAAGAATATATCTACAAGCTACAACCTGCAACACCAAGTTAGAACAGAGAATAAATATTTTCAAAGTCTGGCGGTGAAAATACGGACGATGTCGGGTATGAATACCGGACGTGTCCGGTATACACGATTTCTACAAATCGGCCCCGAACTTGCTCCTTTCGATTTCTATCTTCAAACCAAACTGCAGGCACCTAATGGAGATGACAATATACACAGAGAACCTGCAGAACAGCTAGAGCAACACAAATATCAAATGAAATGCGATTTTAGACACGATATTTGTTTCACGAGAAGTTCGGACTCGTTCGAGTCCTACTCTCCGTTGAGGGGGCTGCAGGCGACCAGTGAAGGTTAGCCCCCTAGAGGGTACCACGAAGGTCACTCTAGCTGAGTCTTTTCCAACTCCTTTTCCTCCTTCCACTAATTTGATTCCGAGGCGGCGGAATCGACCGTTACTAAACTTTCCGAAGCAACCACAATCTCTCGGTTGCTCTCCGTGACGCTACCGCCTAGGACCGAAGAGTCCAAGAGTAACAAATCTGAATCACGAGATTGACAATATGCACAAGTGCTCAAGTGGTGGCTTGCTCTCTTTTTCAAATTCTCTCTCAACCCACAAATTGATTTTGCAATTTGGATCACACACTCACTAAGAGAGGGTTTAGGAGAGTTGGCAAGGCTCAAAAACGTGTGTCTATCTCAGCAGAATCAGCAGCCTCCAAAGGTGGAGGCTTGGGGGTATTTATAGCCCCCTTGAAAAACTAGCCGTTTTATAGCCGTTGCAATACCGGACACGTCCGGTATGCATACTGGACACGTCCGGTATGACTCAGACTGTGCCAACGGTAACTAAGTTCTGATGATGTTGTGAGGCGTCGGAACTCCCGAAGTATGCCGGGACTTCCGACCGTCGGAACTCCCGACCCTCAGCAATTTTGAAAAACATGTAACTGAGTTAAAGTTAGTGAGGTGTCGAAACTCCCGACGCATGTCGGAACTCCCGACCCTCACGGCTTTTGAAAACTAGCCGTTGGCTTCGGTCATCCATACGGACACGTCCGGTGTGAATACGGACACGTCCGGTATGACCGAGACAGATGAAACCTCTAAGTCTGTTGAAGTGCGAGGCGTGGAACTCCCGACCCATGCGGGACTCCACCCGTCGGAACTCCCGACCTACGTCGGAACTCCCGACAAAGCAACCCGAGAACAACAATTTTACAGTTCTTTGGACAAATACAGGACACGTCCCAGACATTGCCGAACAAACAAGAAATCGATTAGCACATTTGTCGCTCAAATAATCAAACCTCACATGGGTTGGGTTGAGCACTTATGAAACATTATCTATCAACATGATGCATCCCTCTTAATAGTACGGCATACCTATTAAACTCAAGATCAAAGGAAAATGAATTTATACCACTTGAGTTGATTTCTTTTGAATTGATGCCGTCCTTCCAATCTTCATCAAGTAAGGGTGCTAACAAGTTGATGTTGATCTTTCATTTGAGCATAGCCATCTTGAGCATGTGACTTGATTCCATTCATCAAATTTGAATAACCCCAAACGTATCAAGTCACTTCCATCAAATACTTCATTATAGGTTTGATTCTTCACATCAATATGACCATCTTAGCTTGATTAGTACCTCAACTAAATGCAAGTACTTTCTTCTTCACCCTAGCTAGGTTCTTCGACCGCCAAGCCGTCAACACCCTTCACCCTTGCTTAGTATCTCAAGCCTTTCCTTGCTATCTTCACCATCTCAAGCCATCAAGTCACATCTTGTGTTGAATCATCCATTCATATGTATTGTTATCTTTTTCATTTTAATTTAGCAAGCTTCAAATATGAGACCATTCCATATGCAATCCCTCATGTCTCATTAACTAATAATCATGAGCTTGCTTTCACATAGTACATGGAAATCCCACAAAAAAATAAGCCTTCACATGAATTCCATTTGCATTGTTGTCTTGTGCTTGAACTAGATTGTTTATACAACAACACATCATTTTGGCTTTCATTAAGTACCTGTGAGATAACCTATTACCTGTTCACACTTAGCAAACGGGTTAGTCCTTTAATCACGTTGTCATTCAATCAACCAAAACCCACTAAAGGGCTAGATGCACTTTCAGGTATGTACTGTCTTCTTTTCCTGGCTGCCATCTTCAGGTGGAAGAATCTTGTACATGCGTCTCCTGCCTTAATAAAGTTCAGTCTAGACGCATGTCTTCTCCTACTCCTCTCAATCGCCGCTAAGCCCAATATCCTGATTTTGAGGTCTTGCCGTAGAATATTCTCTTGTTCTGATAGCCGTTTGCTTTCTTGGGCAACATCTAACCTGAAAATAACCTCGTTTGCAATGTATAGCTGCAGGCATAAATTGCTGAAAAGCACTTTGCTCCAGGTTCTTAGCGCCTGTGCCGTCTCTGCTAGCCGTCTGTTCAGTACAGTTTGTGCTGAGCCCGCCTGTGGTTTGGTCCAGGCAGTCATGACCATGTCCCGGAAGCCATCCACCTTGAGCCAATGGTTTTCAAATCTAAACACCGCTTTCCTGATCACTCAATCTTTTCGGTGAGAAGCAAAGGATGATGGGTCCGAGGCTCCCATTGCGAGCATTTGAGGTGAAATTTGGAAAGGCCGTTTCCCTCATGGTTGCAAAACACCACCTTCCTAAACGCACCAAGGTAGGGGGTCCTCTTCGTTTGACCATGTGTACTTCCTATTCTGCAGATGCAATCTCCATGAGTTCGCATTCATCTAGAGCTCTTGAAACTTTCCCATCAGCCTTCTGTTGAGGTTGAGGTTGTTTTTGTCACTGGCTTGGTAGATTAGGTTAAAATCTCCTAAGATGATCCATGGTACCCCAACAGTTGGCTTGATAGCATTCGATTCAAACAAGGAAGTCTTCTTTTACTGTGATCATCCATTTGGTCCATAACATGTAGTCATTAGAAACCAGGGTATCGAGGAGGCAACTTTGATCATAGCTGAGATGGTGAAAACTCTATTCACAGCATTTGACATTGAGATCATATCCTTATTCCATGCCAAGAGTATGCCACCTCTAGTCCCTTGGGCCCCCAGCTCAAGGTAGGAGTCCAGATAGTGCCCAAAGGTCTCCATGGCAATGGTATTCTTTGGCTTCTTGAGTTTGGTTTCTCAGAGGCACACTATCATTGGCATGAGTAGTTAACTATCTGTCTGACAAGCTCTCGGTGAGCAGCATCATTTAGGCCTCTTACATTCCATGTCAATACAAAAAGGTCACTGCTATCCATAAACAGACAAGTAGGCAACTGGGATTAAACGAGTGACAGGCAGCAGCACACATATACTCTCCTAGCCCCGTTGTTCTAACAGTCCAAGGGTGCCAGGCACATTCCAATTCTGAGCACAACTCAACCTCAAGTTCTGCCCATGACTATCCACAAGACACTGCAACCAGACCATACCACTCTCCCACTCAGGACACAAACAAAGGGCTACTCCCTTGACAGATCGACCCGATAACAAAGGGACATGATCCCAAATGACACCACTCTATAGTGCTCCCTTACACATAACACTCTACCGATTATCATGACATAGCCTTGCCTTGCATGGCCTTGAAGCATATCCTCCTCAGGCTCCACCATCCTCCATGGCCTCGGCTCCCTCAACCGCCGCTAAGCTGTCTGTTGCTTTAAGCACCGGTCCATTGTCCAATGAGGTAAGCTTCCGCCTTCTTGCAATCTGCTTTCTGAGGGATAGGGGCGTGGCAAAGCGGTTGGCAAAGGCCGCCGATGCCTCATCCCCAATCGGCTCATTCGGCCCCACTGTCTTGAAGGCCTTAATCGGTCTATGAGTTGCACGCTTGTGCACCGCACCGAAAGCAGACCTTTTGCCACCGCTGGTGCTCCTCCTCAGCCCCCACTGTAGTCTTCATCACCTTCGTCCGCCCAGTATCCTTGCTGCTCTGCTTCGATGCAGTCGGTGTCGCCAGGACAGGCTGTTCACAGGGGACAAACATGCTCTCGACAATGGTATTCCTACGGTCATCCAGTATGAGCTCTGCGACCTTTTCGGTGATGCCAGTTGTGATCACCTGGCACTCAATCTCTTGCTGCACCCCAGGTCCGAAATGGATGACATTGCCATATCCCAAGGCAGTCGCCTCCTCGTTCAGCTCCACAAGCTTGTCCAAGTTGGCTCTGCAGTTGGCCACATAGACCGGAGATCGCTGCTCCTCCAGCGATGGGCTTCCAGGCGGGGAGAAAGATAGCGGCTTGGTCATCGCAGCCTCACACGCTGCCAGCGCCTCCCCGATCATTGGGTCGTAGTCACCAAGGGGGCGGGTGGGTGCAGACCAGAGGTCACCAGTGCACGTCTCCTTGTAGAAGTTCAGCATTGGGTCCGGGTGCCTCGGTGGCGGTGGTGGCGCTCCAACCGCTCTAGGAAGTGTCCCCAAGAGCAGGGCAGAACCGAGGTCCCCCTTGCCGAAGTCCATGGCCACCTCCCCGCGTTGAGATTTGGCCGTAGGGGAGCGTGATCTGCGGTGCTCCCAGTCAGCATCCTCTCGCCGCAGCGGGTCACGCATGTGAGGGGAGTTGTGGCCGTCAAGCACTGTGTACCTACCATGACCAGCTCGTTCTGGTGTCTCCACACCCTCATCAGCATTCCACTGCCTGGTCAGCGGTGGGGAGCGGGTGCGCTGTCTGGCACCACCTCCATTGCTGGTGGAGTCCCAGTGGCGCAAGGACGAGTTGAGTGCTGCACCTGCCCGAGCAAGGAAGCCCGAGAGTGGCCCGCTAGCCATCGCCATCTCCGTTGTCACCATCATGTCCTCCAGCCGGTGCGGCCCTAGGAAGTGGGTGGCAAGCATCTGCCCTTGGCCTCGCGCGGAGGCCATCCAGCACGCCAGGAGTCCAGTCTTCAAAGTTGTAGATCCTGGGGTACTCATCCGACTCAGAAGAGACAGAGGAGGGAGCCCCACTCTGGCCCGAGCTAGGGGTGCGTGTCCTGGGGGGGCTCCAGTCTTCTACCAAGTCGAGGTGGATGAGCAGGTTGTGGCTCATGCCACGCGGAGGTGGAGCCACCTCACTGGGCCGCGCCTCTGCCCCGATCACCGGCGGCGCCTGGGCCGCATTGTGCATGAAGAAAGTCACCATCTTGGCGCGCGGCAGCAGGTCAGGGTACCACATCCAGGCCCAGCAGTACAGCATGTCCGAATCCTACTGTCGGAAAGTGGCGCGGTCAATCTTGTCGAAGAGGCAGATGTCGCCCAGCATCTCCCTGAGTGCCGCAAGGTTCCATGCGTGCCTAGGTAGGTGCTCGATGGCCATCCTGACGTGATACCACCAGGTGACCTCCCCGCCATGTGCATGCTCGCGCCATGGAATGATGTTGAAGAGGACGCTCTTCACCCGCACAGCACCAACGCGGAGTGCCAGGGTCCTCTGGTGAGCCTGTTCGAAAACGATCATGAAGTCCTCCGGGCGGTGGCGCGTGGTGCGCATCTCGTTTGGTGGCATGCGAACAAAGCCGGCCACAACTCTGCTCACGTCACCAATGTTGATGTCAACATGCGGCGGTCTGGCCCGCACCACCAGGAACACAGCATTGGTGCGGAGCCTGGTGGCCGCCGCCATCATGTCCGGCGAGATAATCAGCGCCACGCGCCTGCCGCCGGGCGGTTCTCCGGCATCCACAGGTACCAGTTATCAGTCCTCCTTCGCTCGGGCGGCGGCACCTTGGCATCTTCCTTTTCACACCCCTTGATCAAGTCCCCGCTCACCTTCCTCCTGCTCAAGCGCGAGGAAGACGAGACGGCTCGGATGGTCGGCGCTACTTGCTTATGGAAGGAAAGGCGGGAATGGATGGAGGGTCTAGGGGTTTTAGTCCGTTAGGATCGGTGGTCGATGGGAACCCGCCGCTTAGCGAGGCAATGACGAGGCAAGGTAGCCGCCTGCGGTGACAAGCCGAGACAGCGGATAGGGTCGCGACAGTCAGCGAGCTTATGATCTTGCCCAAGGCATCGGAAGCACCTACCGGTAAAGGAGGTTTTATAGCCCGCCGATGGGCCGGACCTCCCCGCCACGAGCAGCGGCCTCCAATGGGGCTTTACTCTGCTATGCAGACGGCTTAGGTGGGCATTAACCCGAGCAGTTGGTGGGCGTGAGCGAACCGCATCGCGAAGAACTCCGTCCCCCTCGGCGCACTTTTGATGGGATCGTTCGGCACCTCGGGACGGTGAAGCTCAGACACAACAACACAATTTTGTGAAAGTTTGTCGATTACCTCGCCCTTGCCGTGGCCATCCATGCGCGCCTCCGTCGCTGGCGCAGCAGCAGAGGGGTTAATGTCCCTGGCACCGCCGCAGCGCGTCGCATCACCCACGGTGTCCAACCAGGCTCCTTCAGCGCGCACCAGCTGTGCCCCCTGGTCCGAGGCACGCGTCGATGTTGAAGCCGGCTGCAGGCCATTGATGGTGCGGCCCACGCCAGCAGAGCTCGGGGCAGGGCCATGAAGAGCGCGCTCTCCCTCGCCTCCCGACCCACCAGTAGCCATAGCCTGTCGGCTATTGGGGTAGCCTTGCTGCATGGATGAATCCGGCGCTTTCAGGGGGGTCGGATGTGGTGCTTGAAGAGCGCCCATGGTTGGTAGGGGCTCAGCCGCAGCAGCGCCATCGGCGCCGGCCAAGTCGAGGCGGGCGGCGGTAGTAATTGCGCCTGCATCCTCTGCATCTCCTCGCAGCCCTTCCTTATCGCCGCGCAGGTCTCCAGCAATCAAGATTTGCCGGTCGCCCATGTGCATAGTTTCTGAGCCCGCCGGATCTAGGTCTTGGACCTTCCCCCTTTCCGCCAGATCTGGATCTTGGAGCTTGCTCGTTGACAACTGGCCATAGGCGTCGTCCGCGTCTTCAATGGAGCCCCAATCGAGGAGCTCCGGATCTGCCTCCTCTCCCGTGCCTGGCCCTGGTGGCAGCTTCTTGGGGTCGTCATCCTCCGGTGTGTGGATGTGGCCGCCAGCGGCGCGGGCGCCCGCTGGACGGAGCGCGTCTCCCATCCTCCACGAAAGCTAGTTACTAGGATAAAGCGAGGTGGACGCCGGTGCCAGAGTGGCAGCCGGCGGGGTGTTGGTGGCCGCCGGCGGAAGGAAGGAGGAGGAACCGAGGAGTCGAAGGGTCGTCGTATTCTTCATTGTGATGGGGATGTGGACCTGAAGCTGCGCAAGTTCAAGATAACATTCAACTGGGGGAACCTCAAGGAGACTCTCTGCCAGCTGGGGCTGACGCTGCCGTTCTCGCCAGAGGCCGCCAACCTGCGGGGCATGTGCAACGGGGACGAAGGTGACGGCAAGTCACGGCGGACAACGTTCCTGAGCAAGGTTGCACACATGGCAGTGGGCCAGTGGTTAATGTGAACGAGAAGGGAACTGAGGCTGGAGCAGTGGCATTCCACGTGCGTGGTGGTAGCGGGCCACCGCCTGACCTCGTCGAGTTCACCGCCGACCATCCATTCACCTTCTTCATCATGGAGGAGCGGTCTGGGGTGATCGTGTTGGTAGGACACGTTCTTGACCCTACCAAGTGATACTCTGAATTCTGAAATGTCACTAACTGCTTCCTGGATCAGTTCGGCTGTTGCTCGTGAAGTACTGTTATGTTCTTATAATTACTGCTTCCTGAATCAGTTCGGCTGTTGCTCGTGAAGTACTGTTATATTCCTATAATTTTGGTGTTACTGTGGACTCGGTTCAGTGATTGCATAGGGTACTCAGGAATGGACGAAATGTTTTAGTGATTGCAACTGTACCTCCATTTGGTATTCTGTGTATCTTTTCGGAATATAGTCTGGGTAAACATTTACCATAACAGTTCTAGAACTTAATTAAAACAAAAACCTGAGAAACACTCACATTTCAATTCCATGTGTTTTTGCAAACCAAACCATCTCTATGGACAGCACAGCCCTGTTAAACTGACTCAACAGCACCTCTTGAAAAGAAAATACAATGTCATTATAGACTAACTCTAATTTCATTCAAAAATATGGCAGTTTCTGCACAATAAGCCAAGCTCAGTGGACAACAAAAGTATAGCAACCTGAATCTGGCCAAACCATGTTCACTAAGTATTTCACCACATGAGTGAGGCTGCAGAACACTGTAAGCACATTGTGAACATGAAAATGGAAATTATATTATTTGCTGTCATTCATGGATAGATGACTGCAAAATAGTTCAGAACACAAACCACTCTATAGTGGTACAATAGATGTAGCAACCTGAACAAACAGCAAGGAAGCCTACAAAACATCAAGTGGGGACAAGGTACACTGAATCATCATAATTCTCTATCCTAATAAACATGGTGATGATCGCTAAAACAATCACAATCATGCTCAGAACAAAAGTGAATTTTGTTCTATACTTCCTCGTCTTCACTATGCTGCTTGTAATACAGACATCATCCTCTTTAAGTTCAATTTCAGGGGAAGCCTTGCTCGATGTGTTCTCAGCCTCGGTAGTGGAAAGTCCTGATTCATCGGCATTGGATAGAGTCTCAGTCCTATCATTGCTGTTCTGCATATCAATGGTTTCATTCTCATCCTTCATCTCATCAGCTTTGCTGTCTGAATGCAGAGATTGCATCTGTTCAGATGAGATCACTAGTTCCTCATGTTCCTGATCTGGTGATGATAAGCCACTGAGCTTTGCAGTGGATTGCCCCACAATGCTAGCAGAGTCAGAGTCGTATGAGCTTTGAAGCAATCGGAGAAGCTTCCTTGGTGTTGAGTATATCTTCACGTTATCAATGCTGATCGGCCTGTCTGAAGCCTAAGGGGGAAAACAGAACAGTAAAGTTAATTACTGGCTCAACTGAGGAACTGTACAATGCAACTCATGAAGCACACATTGCACAAAAGAACATAAAGCAAATCTTGGAAGATTTATTAAAACAGTTGAGATATGTAAACATATTTACCCTGGGACTGGGAGTCTTGTCTCTTGATATGGAGCCATTTGGGCTTCGTGACACAAATCCTGCAAATGTGTTAGTGCACTCAAAGTTAGCATCAGTCACCTCACTGTCACAGACCTCGCCCAAGTCATCTTCATAGGAATTGCTGTTTGAGCAAAGCTGAATGAACAAGCCATCCTTCAGAGAAACATCGAAGCCATCATTGTTCCACAACCTCCGGTTCGTGCGCCGACTCTGATCGAAGTTGCAAGAGGACTGCCCGACTGAGACCGGCGATTCGGTGAGTGTGCTGCCATTCATGATAGACGAATCCACAACCTGGGATTCCGGGGACCTGAACTGGGCTGGAGAAGCAGCGACGGTGGAGCCTGCAGGGCTGCCCTTGCACTCCAGAGGCTCCTGCACGGGCTCTTCTCCTTCTCTTGTGAAAATTGGAGCCAACCATTGGGCTTGTGCCAACCTCATGTCTTGATCCCTTCTGCGAGGCGATGCTCTTCGCGCTCTGTGATGCCTCAAATGCAGCACCTCGCACGAACGGCATGCGGTCATTCTGGCACTTCTCCATCACAGCAATCACCCTGCCAAGCTCTGAAGACAAGCACCTGGGGTCAACAAACTTCATGAAGAAGTTGATCATCTGGATCGCCGAGAGGCGCTTCTGCGAGCTGCTCTCCGCCGTGTCCCCATCGAGGATCTGCAGCCCCGACCGCACAATGGACCTCGCGTACGCCTCCGCAATCAGGCCATTGTGCTTCACCAGCGCCATGGCGAGGCCCATGTGCGCGTTCGAGCGCGTCGCCCGGTCGTGCATCGCCCCGGCCACCTTGAGGCAGACCTCGTTCACCATCTCCCCGGACGCGAACCTCCAGTTGGTGGACTCGACGAGCGCCTTCAGGCACAGCGCCGCGCGCGGACGCGGCGCCGCCGTCCTGCTGGGTCGTCCCCATGAGTGCGCCGCAGAGCGGCCTGCAGAGGGACGCGATGATGGCGGCCTTCTCGTCGTCGGGGCGTGGACGACGGGTCGATGCCGTACCGCGCGATGGCGGGCACCACCTTGGAGCAGGCCTGGTGGAGCGGGAAGGATCCCCCGCTGGAGGAGAGCGTGCGCATGATGGTGGCCATGATGTTGCCGATCTGCGGCACGATGTTGCGCCCGTGCACCCGCGCCAGCACCTCGTAGAGCGAGATGGTGAACTCACCGGTCGGCATGCCGGCGCCTGCGGCGCCGCCCGCGGCCGTGGTGGTGTCGGAAACCTCGGCGAGGAAGTGCGGGATAGACTTGGAGTCCAGGTGCCTGGCGTAGGACTTGAGCGCCTTCATGGCGGCGCGGCGGCTATCGGCGTCCTTGTCCAGGTTGTCCAGCTCCTGCCGCAGCAGCGGGCTCAGGCTCCGGCCCATCGGCGGCCGGCGTGCAAGAAACGAAGCTCTGTATGCAGAACAAACGAAACAAACAATTCAGACTCATAAAAAGGGCGCGTTTTTTAGGCGTCTGAGGACAGAATCAAGCGCAAGAACCACGGAATCGGCGGCCGCGTCCATCGAATCCCGACGGGCGTCAGATTTTAGCTGCCTATCTCGCCCGAAATTACTGATTTGCATTCATAGCGCAGCGCAGGGGAGAGTTAAAAGAGGAAATGGACGAACATTAACCGACCAAACCAAACCAATCCAGAGAACCGCCGGACCAGCCCTAAATCAGCCACGCAAGAAGAAGCGTGCGATGTTCCAAGAACGGGAGAGGCTGATGAATCAACGAGACTGGCAAAGAAGTTTGGGCGTTGCATTGAACTGACCTGGATTCAAGAACTCAAGAACTGGACTGAAAAAGGCCTCTCTCTCTCTCTCTCTCTCTCTGCACGGCTCGAATTCAAATTGCCAGGCGGCAGTAGGAGAAGGGGCGGAGCGAATCAAAAATCTACCAGCACCAGCAGCTCAGATCCGCCCGCGGGGGGTAAAACGGGCAGGGGCTCCCCTCTCGGCGTTTTCGAACCGAGGGAGCAAACCCGGCCGACTTTTTTCACTCACGTTCGGCCAGCCACAGAGAGAAGACGAGTCCAGGAGGCCCACCTGCAGCCACAGGCGCAGGCGCGGGTGCGGGTTCGCGAGAGCGGGGTGGCGTTTCCAGGTGAGGGGGCCGCGGAGTTTGAATTTGGGGTGCCGGAATGACCGTTCTGCCCTTGGGACCTTTGACCGTTCGTGTTTCTGCCACGGTCACCCACGCCCCGTGCTGGTGGTGGGGTGTGAACTTGGCGACAGTGTTCGTGGGCTGGGCTCGTGGCTCGGTTTGTGGCGCGTTTGAACCCATGCGCCAATGGGCCAAGTGGCCAGCAGGTGGCAATCACCTGGGCTTCACCCTCGGCCTGCACGACACGAGAGGTTCGATTAATAGTGGCCCAATCTCAGTGCGCTAACCATCTCCAAACCTCGGAGCAACTCAAAGAGACATTGTATCCTACTCGCTATCAGTAATTTTTTTTTAAAAAAAAGGCTCCAAGAGACTCGGTAACAGCGTTTGTAAAATAATAAAGAGCTGGCTATCTCATTTTTTCCAATCAGCAATTAAGCCAGCGGGCTTAGCTGGCCATCCGTAGCGTTCAGTCATTTCTCACGCCGTCGTGGCCTCCTTTTTCCCTCCACACGCATTTTAAAGCCAACAAAAAAGTGACAGATTCAATCAAATTTGATTGAATTAGTGATAACGAGGTAACTTTAGAAAACAAAGAGTCAGATTTAGAGTCTGTTGTAGACAGTATCTGTTTTTAGCAATCTATATTATTTTAGAGACCTAAATTACCATTAACTTTTGGAGTTGCTCCGAGCCTGACACACAAAAACACCTTCCCTCACAGCCACAACCTCCATCCTAGGCCAGTGGCTCCTGCTCTGCCCCTCATCTCACGCCGCTCGCAACAGCACAGACATCTACTGCTCTAATCACAGCGTTGCTTGCTCCGTCCTCTCCACCGCCCGCATCTTCCTCCACACACTCCTGATCTGACCAACGACCATGGCCACGGCTAGGGCCTCCACAACCACCATATAAAAATCATGGCGGTTGGCGGGGAAAGGCGTCAGCGCTATCCTCAAACGCGTGACGGCAACTGCAACACAAGCCAATGTTTGTCTAAACGGTTGTTTACAGTGGGTTCACATAAAGGTTATGCCCTAGACACAAGACGCATCTAAACGGTCGAACTTGTCAAATAAACGATTTCGACGATGGTATTAAACGGTGTGTAAAAGCGAAAATATACCTTTAAACTGTTGTTTTGGTGATAAATCACAGTAAAAGGTTGGGTGCTAGATCAACTCTTTGGGTCGGTGAAATTGGATTTGCGTGTGGAAAAGAAATTTTGGTGTTTCTCCGACGTTGTTTAATTTATATGACTATGTGGATGATTATTTACATATATAATTGTTTATTGTCTATATGTCAAATTGTGTAACTATGTTCCGTGTCTTAATTTACACTTAAAATTTTATATAAAACTCTATATCTACTGCTACAGTGCGAATTGTTCAAATCGTCTAGTTGGTCGTCTAGACTGTCTAACACTAAGGCTAACTGTTTAGCTTTTAGGTACTTGACGTTGAGTCTTCAAAATATCTCTTCCTTAGAAATTAGAATCTCCTTAGAGTTGAACTTGTTATTTATACGTTGAGTGCTTCCTTGACAGAATTGCCTGGGGCCCTGGGCAAGAGAGCCCAGGTCTCAGCCGCGAAGCAAGCAAGCAGGCCCAGGTGCTACTGCTATCCAGCCAGCCTCCAGGAGACATGGGTCGTCACTCGTCGTCCTGCATGACCCACCCATTCTCGGGTCTATTCCAAAGCAACGTGTCGCACTCGTTTTTTTTTAGTTGTACTCGGATTATGAACTGCTGTGGTTCGGTCTTGAGTAGAGATGTCAACGGGCCCGTTTCCCGAATCCCCGCGGGGAATTCATTCATTAGGGGATGAGGATAGTATGAATTCTACCCCCACGGGGGATTAAACGGGGCTGAAGTTATCTCCGTCGGAGATCACGGGGGCGGGGATGGTATACAGGCCCCCGTCCCCGCTCCCCGCGGGGACCCGATTCCAAAGGCCCATATACTGGCAATGCCCAATACCTATGATATATAAGCAATGTTGCAACCCTAGCTTCTGTCGAAACGATCAACGGAAACGCGAAACGAAAGTTACATTTCATAGTCCCGTTATATCACTTAGGGTTTTAAGCCAATTTTTATTAAGCGAAAATGCTATAGAACATATATGTGCTACTTAAATAAAGTTTAAAGTGCAAACTTTATAGATGACGATGAAATACCTGCGGCCCATGGAGATCCCCACGGGGACTAATTCCCCGCGGGGACGGGGATGGGGAGAAAGTCTCCCCCGTGGCACTTGACGGGGACGGGGATGGGGAATTTTTCCCCCACGGGGACGGGGATGGGGAGGCACTCCCCGACGAGGAATTCCCCGTTGACAGAGTGAGTCTTGAGATGATTTCCAAAGGTTGTGAACGTGAAGTTGGCAGGTTTATATTTGCGACAGCAGTAGCGTCCGGACGCCCGCGCCTGGTGCAACGCCCACGCTAGCACCTGCTACACGCATAGGCGGGACCCGCCCGCTCCACTCCTTCGTGCTTCCCTGCTTTCCGCGCCACTCCAAGCCTGCTACATACGCCACTTCCCTCCATGCACGACGCCCCAACACCTGCAGCAGGTAGCTGCGGCAAGTGACTCACATTGTAACATGCACAATACCCGATCTACTTTTAAAACATTCAAATGAAACAATTGCAACATACGTACGAAATAGTTGAAACATTCAAAACATACACCTAAAACACATGCAAAAATACATGAAAACGCTTGAAAAACAATTGCAAACATATGCAACATCCAGATAAAACGCTTGCAACATATGAGTAAAACAAATGCAACATCTAGATAAACACACTTGCAACATACGTCTAAAAATGAAACGAACATTTGCAACATACGTGTACAATCACTGCAACATATGCAACATCTAGATCTATTTTTGCAACATCTGCATGAAACACTTGAAATAGACCTCCAAAATATCTGAAACACTTGAAACATGCGCTTGCAACAGGGGGTAGCCTGGGGCCGGGGGACTCCAGCCGTCGGGGTCAGAGCCGGCACCGCGCGAGCACCACCACCACCGTTGCTAGCAGCATCGGGGGTGGGCTCAAACGGGCGGGTGGCGCGTCTGATGGGCAGGAGCGAGCGGCGGGGGATGGGCGCGCGACAACAGCGAGGCAGAGTGGGTGCGCGGTGTCCGAACGGGAAGGCCGCGGTTGGAGAAGGCCGACGCGTTAGAGAAGGCCAGCGGCGGGCGGGCGGCGTGGTGGATGCGCCCCCCGACAGTCCAATTGAAAGGTCCTTGTTTGGTTTTGGTAATTGAGTGACAACCTAGGTGGACTAATATGTGTTTAAGTGAGATACACAGGTGATTAGTCCACAAGTATATGTGTGTGAGCAACATATGCCATGATGGTGAAGATGGCTTGGAGTTGTTGCAAAGCTTACACATGTGATGATAAAGGAGCTCATTGCACATGAGACATGACATTGAGTCATGTGATCAAGGTGGAGAAGATCAAGACATGACTTGGCTCGATGGACCGGTTGCAAGTGTGAAGGGCAAGTTGAGTGATGACTTCGCGCCGATGGACCGAATCAATGGTGAAGAGCAAGTGAGGTCAAGATCGATCAACCAATATGGTCACGTGATGATATGGAGTGGATCATATCATTGTCGATCATGTTGGTGCATGTGTTGTGTCAACATCGAAGGAGTTAGAATGGAATGTGCAAGGCAAATGTATAACCTAGGGCATTTCATTTCACCAGTCATAGGTGTGTAGAGAAGTTTTTGACCGGGTTTAGGATAGACGGCCATACTATCAAGAGGGCAAACTTGTTTGCATATCGGTCATCTAGTGCCACTTGAGTGATCTAACTTTGCATTGTTGCTAGGATCGAGTGGCGCGAAAAGTTGAGTGGTTAACTCCTTAAAAATGATTGTGAAAAATGCTAACACACTTGCACATGGTGGTGTACACTTGGTGATGTTGGCACATTTGCAAAGGAGGAGAAGTTGGAGTTGAAACGGATCAACTCGGTGAAGAAAAGGAGTTGAAAGCGCTAGTCACGGGGTGACCAGACGCGTCCGACATAAGGACCGGACGCGTCCGCTATCGATACTGGACGCGTCTGATATTCTGGCCAGGCGCAGGGAGTGTAACTGGTTGACCGGACTTGGAGAAGACAAGTGACCAAACTCTGGCTAAACACTGTTCAATGTCTGGTCCTACTGATGTGATGGCACACGGAATTTGGTCCAGAGAGGACCGGACACAGGGGTGCGTCCGGTCGGCCACACCGAACGCGTCCGATCGTGGTGGAGTGGCTCTGGGACTCGACCGAATGCTGCCCCTCCTGCGTCCGATCACTTCGCTGTAGTGCGTTCGATGCGTCGCGTCAGAGCATGTTAGAGAGGGCCATTGGGCGGCAATGGCTACTTTGTTTGAATGGGACATGTGGCAGTCAAGCCGTGACTGGACATATCTGGTCGCCACATCGGACGTGACCGGTGCACACGATGTGCGCATCCCGTCGTCCTAAAATCTGCCCAATGAAGGGGTAACGGCTAGTTTAGCCCGTGGGACTATAAATAGAAGTGTTGGTCGGCCTTTGGCCAAGAGCTGAGCTCCCTTGAGCCTTGGTGGCTTATGTAGGTGTGCTTGGGAACCCTCTAACTCAATTGAGCTTGATAGTGTTCATTCGATCGAGTGAGTGAGGGATTCTAATGCGATTGCATCATGAGGTTGCATCAAGTGGCCCTAGGTGATTGAGTTGCAAGCCGGTGGTGCTTGTTACTCTTGGAGGTTGCCACCACCTAGTCGGCTTGGTGGTGGTCTCCGTTGAAGCACGCAAATAAGATTGTGTGGTGCTTCGGAGAAGTGATTGTGAGAGGGATTGTACTCACCCCGTGGGAGCCACGAAGAGCAACTATAGTAGAGCGAGACACGAAGGGTGACAAGTGGTCCAGCCGGGTCAAGTGCTAGAGCTTGTGGTAAGCACTCAATGTGGGAGAGTGTGACTTGCGGGTCACTACTAGCAAGAGGACTGGTGTCGGTGTTTTGAGTTACCAACTAGTAAATTTCTAGATTGCGCGTCTAGCTCGAATGGTGTGCTTAGAGGACATGAGGTTTATACTGGTTCGGGCAGAAAGTCCCTACGTCCAGTTCATTGCTGCTGCTCATGTTACTAGCAATGAAGGTTTGTAGTGGCGGTTACAAACGGGCGAGTGAGGGACAGGTCCCAAGTCTCTGATGTGTGCGTGTGCTACTAAGGCGTATAGATGTGTTCTGATGTCTTAAGCGTCTTAGGCGTATCGAGCCATGTTCAGACCTATATCACACTGTCCTTTATGGGGCGTCCTGCTTCCCCTTTTATAGATAAAGGGGAAGAGCAGGTTACAGAGAGAAAGAGGGAGAAAAGCCAAAGAGGAGAAGGCTTCTAGGACCGCCGGGTCTTTCTTCTCCTTTATGCGGGTCCACCGATACTGTAGACGGTGATGCCGGGTCTTTCTTCTCCTTTATGCGGCTCCATGCCAGGCTCCTATTCATCGCTGATGCCACGCCCTGGCTTCATCAGCATGTCATGGCATCCCATCCCATCCTAGCGAACGACGTGGCCGACCAGCGTGCTGGTTAGTGGCTGTGCGGGGAGTAAGCAACATAGTGACCACATGTTCGTCACTGTTGGTGATGTGAATTCCCTAGAGTGATATGTCGTGGACATAGGTAACGGCGAGACGTGCCTACTCCCTGCATGGTGCCAGAAGTTTGACCTTGGGTTGTACCTTCTGGCCCATAGTGGTTGGCGGCGTACGGGCTTCCATTAGGAGCAGCGCCTGAGGGGTCAGGCGAGACGGAGCGCCCGACCTTGAGGTCGGGCGAGGTGGAGCCCCCGACCTAGTGGTCGAGCAAGGTGAAGCCCGCCCTCCAGTGGTCGGGCGAGGCAGAACCTGCGCACCTAGGGGTTGGTTGGAGTTGTAGTCACGCACTTGACTGCTCGGGTGAATCAACATTGATGACCATTAGCTCCTCCTCTTTGGGTACCCCAGTATTGGTCCCCAACAGTAGCCCCCGAGCCCTTGGGTGATTTGGGTAGAATCGCCCGGGGGATTTTTTGACTTGCCAGTGGGTGCGCGCGAGCGCACCTAGTGGGTGTAGCCCCCAAGCATGTGGAGGAGTAGAATACTCCTTTGGAGGCTTTTCCAGACGGGGGGACTCTAAGGGCCTTGGCCTTCTTTTGTTGCCCATGACGTGTAATGGGGACGGTGATTCCCTTTCATTGTGATCAAACCTCTTGGGGGTATAGCCGTGAGATTTGGTGGGTTGGAAAAGGTCTTTCCTGATTCCAACCCCTACGAGGGTCTGATTGACCTACCGTCATTCTACGATCGCGCGTTCGATCTCCTTACGAGTCCAACTTTCCTCGAGCCCCCGCACATAGCAGGGGTCCGGTTGAGGGTCGACTCGTCTTTGTGATCGTCTTCCCTCAAGCATTTTTTCTAATAAAAATGAAGGGGCTGAGCCATGCCATGATTTTCCTCTATGGACGAATCATGGTGCTCGGTGAGCTATTAACGGGCTAGTCCGAGTAGGGCCCCGGCATCCCATTCATGGGGGGTCTAGCTTGGGTCATCTGGTGACCGACTCAGATTCTCAGCGGTCCATCCATATAGTTCTCAGGTCTGTTTGACCGGTCTCGAAGGCTTTCTGCCTTTCTTCGAGGAAAAACCATGGATTGTATTCGGCCGAGACTCGAACATGGGCCAGGATGCCCGTGGTGCTTGTGCGCCTGGGTACTGGCCGCTAGCAGGCCGATCCCTTTTCACCCCTCACTCTAAAGGTGCCCGGAGCATTTATCGAACCAGTCGGTGGGCCAACCTTCGAACTCCTGGGCCTAGACGGGTCGTAGGAGCGTTTTCAGTTCCGTATCCCTCTTACCTATGACGGGTCGTGGTCCGTTCAGGGAGGTGAAATGCCCGACGCGTTTTCTAAGGGGACAGCCAGAGGTTGTGTGCTCATGCCCCATGATGAGACGTGGTGATAGGTCATGGCGGGCACGAATATCGAGGCGGTCGGTTGGTTTCCTCGCAACCGTCACCCCTATAAAACCAAAGCGTTAGCCCTTCGTGTTTTATACGCACGCCTACATCCTTACCTCCGTAGCCACGCTGCCTCCGCCAATGCTAGGGTTTCCTACCTCTGCATCTCCGCCACCATCAAGCTAGGGTTTCCTGCCTCCGCATCTCCGCTGTCGTTGAGCTCGCATTCATCCGCCCCCGCTCTCAATGGATCCGTGGTGCCGCTCCAATATCACCTTCCAGCGCATGGAGGGCCTCATCCATCGTAGTCTTCTCCGCACGCGGACCGTGGCCAAGGAGTGGTTGTTGCCTAGCAATGAGGATGTGTCATCGCCGCCCGTCGGCTGCGTGGTGTCATTCGTCCACTTCCACGAGCGCGGGCTCGCGACCCCTACCCACAAATTCCTCTAGGGGCTACCGCAGTTCTACAAGATTGAGCTGCAGCATCTTAATCCCAATGGGATCCAACACATGGCAGCGTTCGTCGCGCTATGCAAAGGATTCCTAGGGATCAGCACTCACTTCAACTTGTTGAGGTATTTCTTTCCCGTCAACCTCCAAAAGAAGAGGGAGAAGGGAGGCAAGCAGGAGCTGCACATGCCGATGGGTGCACCAGCATCCAGCTTCAGAACAATTGGGTCGGCGAGTACCCGTCCATGCAGCTCTCGATGTCCAACAAGGTGTGGCACTCGCAGTGGTTCTACCTCAAGAACGACACCGCCGCCCCTCTACTAGAGTTCACCGGGCGCCTAATCGAAGAGGCCCCGGAGCCATGGAGGAAGTGGGGCATCCTAGAGAAGGATAAGAAGAGGATCCGAGACCGCATCATTGCCATGCACATCCTAAAGGAGAATGGCCTGAATGGGTCAGGCATCATCAGGGCTTACCATGTGCGGAGGGTGGTGCCATTGATGACGCGTGCCCTCCCGCTATACGTGATGGCGCCTGAGGCGTCGTTCGGCGGAACGACGCTTGCCAAGGGAACGCTCCCCAACTCTGAGATCATGCAACACATCAAGGAGGTGATGGAGCCTCTGCGGGGTGACGTAGGTGCTACCCTTGACTTCGTCTACCCGGTGTCGGGGCATCCCACGATGCGGCCAGAACCAGGCTACATCGTGTTCATAAGTTTCCCTTTTTCCTACCTCTCCTTCAGTTGATTTCCCAACCCCATGAGACCAACTTTGAGAGGGGCAGGACCAGACGAGGGACCTCATCCTCATGGATCACCCGGCGCCGCTGCCGAGGGATTCGGCAATGAGGGCGGCGAATCATGCAGAGGGCGAGCGGCTGAGGAAGGCGAAGGATTACAAGAAGAGAAAGAAGTAGCGAAAGCTACGGGCGCGGGAACAAGGGGAGGACACTGAGGACACTGATGGAGGAAGAAGAAATGGTAGCCGACGATATCGAGTGGGACAACCTTGAGAACGAGGATGTGCTGACATGCATCGGTTTGTCATTGTAGGCGTCGGGACCCTTCCCATTCCACGGAGGGGAGGGCACGTCTGGGGAGCCGGTGGGGGCGGGCCGTTCCGACGATGCCCCCCAGGAACCGACAGAGGTGGGATGCACTGCTGGCCTGCCCTAGGAGCCAGCAGAGGCACTCAGCTCCACCGTCTCGCCCTAGGAGCTATCAGGGGTGAGCCCCTCTGCCCAAGAGCAGAGGACGGGCTCGAAGCAGCCCCGTACCGACAAGACAAAGCAGGGGTTGGGGGATTCATCCCCTAAATGCATCTGCCGCCCAATAGGACCGAGGTGAGCCATCAACTCCTCTATTTTTCCTATTTTAATTGGACTTCATCGTGACTTATGTTTTTCACTTCTTGCAGCGCTGGCAAGCATCGGAATCCTTTGGCACTGGTGCAAAAGAAGAGTGTCACCCTTCAATCAGGACGGTGACAGAAGGAAGCCTATGACCGCCTCATCGAGGAGGCATGGTTACGCGGGAAGGTGACAACACAGCTCGCTGCCACCCAGTAGAGAGTGGTCGAGCTGACTCCCCTTGCTGAGGAGGCGGCCAATCTTCAGACGTGGGTGGTTGAGGCCCGTCGGGATGCTGACAAGGCCGAGAAGGCGTTCGAGGCCTTGTCGGTGAGGTCGCGCAAGGATGATGAAGAAGCCGCCTGGGTCAGGAAGGAGCGGGATGACCTGCTCTAGAAGGACGTCAAAACCCACCAATGGATCCTTGAATTCCTAGGCGAGGTTGAGAGGGAAAGGGATCTGAAGCCAGGGGCCAAGGAGAAGCTCACAACCCTAGAGAAAAGGGCGAGTCAGGATGCCGTGGTGGTCCCTCGGCTGCGCAAGGAGCAGGATGAGCTATCCTAGACCATGGTGAGGCTTCGCTCAGAGTGCCACATGGCTCACAAGGAGTGTGACCAGGCTCTCCGAGAGCGTGACAGGTCTGCCGAGAGCGTGACGATGCGTAGCAGAAGGTCAGCTCCCTCCATGCCAAGCTCGGAAGGGAGACAACCCGAAAGCTAGAGGCTGAGAGTGTTTCTATCGGGCTTGCTGCGGATCTGACTCGGGGACAGGCTGAGCTCGTCGATGTGAAGAGAAATCTCCAAGCGGAGAGTGACAAGCTCGATATTCTGAGCACTGCCTTCGGAGTGGTCTGCGATGACCTTGAAGTGGTGCAGTCGGAGGGGACCAGCTCGCTCGCAGCTCGTGCCATCGAGATCATGGCTCGAGCGTGCCAGCTCGAGAGGAACGCCCTTCGCGCTGGCGTCAATCAGGCCTTCATGATTGCTCGTTCTCATTATGGGGATAGCATCGACCTATAGGCAATGAGCCTCGGCTACGCGCCTGCTTATGAAGACCATGAGCTAGAGTCGATGGATACGGTGGTGGCTCCCCTTTCGTAGGACCTGGCGGATAAAATCGAAGACATAGTACTTCCCCGAAAGGGTTAGTTATTTAGGTGAATTCGGGCCATAGAGCCATTAATCTTGTAATGAACAAGCATTTTTTCATCGTTTTGAATCATTTGTCCTTAATGGTAGAAAGGAGCGTGATGCGAACTTGTGATGAACAAGTTTTTATTTTGAATGTAAAGTGAGTAGATGTGACCCGATCCCTTCTGACATTGGGTCTGCTCAGCTCGAGCCGGTGAAAAAACTTTGATCACACCGAGGAGCAAAAGCTCGAGCCGGGGCGTAGGTCTTTTAGTGGTCCGCCCGGTTTTACTCTCATAATTAGTTTCCATGACTTTTGCTTTTTAGGCCTTAATGTAGTGAGGGGTCAGGTGTGAAGGGCGTTTCTGAGTAAGAGTATTCTCCTATTAGCCCCCGAGTGAGGCCCACCCTTGGCCGTTGCTAGGGTTGGGTGTCACTAAGAACTGGGGAAGTGAATCGAAACTGATAAGGAAAAGTGCCTTTTATTTTAGAAACATGGTTTTACATAAGTACGTCAATGACTTGGAAAAGAGCTAAGGGTAAAAGTGATGTAGCTGCTCAATGTTCTACGCGTTGGTGAAGATTTGGCCATCGATGGTTTTGAGCTTGTAGGTGCCTAGTCGGATGAAGGGTCCTAATGGCTAGAGGGGGGTGAATGGCCTATTTAAAAAATTCTACAACAACACTTAACAAATCAGTTAGACAATTATAAGGCGAAGCAAGTGTTGTGCTAGCCTACTAAAAAGCAAGCCACCTACCATAATTCTAGTTTATGTAGTTTCTATCCACATAATAACTATGTCACTACACTAAGTTAGTGTGCTCTCAAAGACTAACTAAAGAGCCCCACTAACCAAACTAACAAGCTCTCACAACTAGCTACACTAAAGAGCTTGACAACTAGTTTGCGGTAATGTAAAGAGAGTGAGCAAGAAGGTTATACCGCCATGTCGAGGAAGGAGCCAATCAATCACAAGAATGAATAACAATGAAGACCAATCACCTCGGAATCAAATGATGAACACAATGATTTTTGCTGAGGTTCACTTGCTTGTCGGCAAGCTACTCCTCGTTGTGGCGATTCACTCACTTGGAGGTTCACGCGCTAATTGGCATCACACGCCAAACCCTCAATAAGGTGCCGCACAACCAACACAAGATGAGGATCACACAAGCCACGAGCAATTCACTAGAGTACCTTTTGGCTCTCCACCGGGGAAAGGTCAAGAACCCCTCACAATCACCACGATCAGAGCCGGAGACAATCACCACCCTCCGCTCAATGATCCTCGCTGCTCCAAGCCATCGAGGTGGCGGCAACCACCAAGAGTAACAAGTGAATCCCGCAGCGAAACACGAACACCAAGTGCCTCTAGATGCAAACACTCAAGCAATGCACTTGGATTCTCTCCTAATCTCACAAAGATGATGAATCAATGATGGAGATGAGTGGGAGAACTTTGGCTAAGCT
This sequence comes from Miscanthus lutarioriparius, assembly GCA_904845875.1. Classification (NCBI taxonomy): domain Eukaryota; kingdom Viridiplantae; phylum Streptophyta; class Magnoliopsida; order Poales; family Poaceae; genus Miscanthus; species Miscanthus lutarioriparius. The sequence goes on along the minus strand of CAJGYO010000911.1, from coordinate 88,456 downwards.
CACAAGGTTGCTATGTCAATGCAAATGGCCAAGAGGGTGAGCTTGAGCCGGTCATGGGGCTTAAATAGAAGCCCCCACGAAATAGAGCCGTTGTACCCCTTCACTGGGCACAACACGGGGTGACCGGATGCTCTGGTCATATTGACTTGACGCTGGACCTCAGCGTCCGGTCACGCGATGTGTGCCACGTGTCCCCTCTCTTCAAATGTCGATCGCCCGATCTCAACGGTCAAGTGATAACCGGACGCAGCAGCTCAAAGTGACCGGACGCTGAGCCCCAGCGTCCGGTCGTTTCCAGTAAGCATCTAGAGACAACTTTTCACGACCGGACGCGTCTGGTCATGCTCGATCGGACTCACCCAGCGTCCGGTCACACAGTGACTCTTCTGTGTGCTGCCACATCAGCAGGAACGGACGCACCCCTCTAGTGTATGGTCACTAAGTGACCCAGCGTCTGGTCAGAGACCGACGCCAGTGTCTTCATGCTCCACCTGACCAGACGCGCCGGTCCAACCGAGGCCAGCATCCGGTCACTTCTAGTGACCTCCGTCTTTTCTGTCTAGGGCACCGATGGCACCGTCGGACTGTCCGCACTCTACAGACGGACACTTCGCCGGTGAAGTTTCCTACCCTTGCTCAAATGTGCCAACCACCAAGTGTATCACCTTGTGCACATGTGTTAGCATATTTTCACAAACATTTTCAAGGGTGTTAGCACTCCACTAGATCCTAAATGCATATGCAATGAGTTAGAGCATCTAGTGGCACTTTGATAACCGCATTTCGATACGAGTTTCACCCCTCTTAATAATACAGCTATCGATCCTAAATATGATCACACTCACTAAGTGTCTCGATCACCAAAACAAAATGGCTCCTACAATTTATACCTTTGCCTTGAGCCTTTTGTTTTTCTCTTTCTTTTTTTTAAGTCCAAGCACTTGATCATCACCATGGCATCACCATCATCATGTCATGATCTTCATTTGCTTCACCACTTAGAATGTGCTACCTATCTCATGATCACTTGATAAACTAGGTTAGCACTTAGGGTTTCATCAATTCACCAAAATCAAACTAGAGCTTTCAATCTTCCCCTTTTTGGTAATTGATGACAACCCGTACATAAAGATATGAATTGAATTCAATTGAATCCATGTTGCTTGTCCAAGCATTTTTACTATGTGTAAAAGGATATGGACAAGTTTCATGAACTCCATATGGTAGCTATTGCTCCCCCTACATATGTGCTAAGAGTTTGGATTAAAGCTTGCACATATGCTTAGATAGGAAATATAGGAGACAATGTCTACCAAATGATGCTAAGGTATAAAATATAGACCTTTGAAGCATGATACCAATCAGAGTGCACCATTATACCATCCTTAGCACCATGGTTAGCTTGATACCACTTGGAAACACTTGGAAATGAAATAACTAGATAACCTATGCATGCTACATTTTCATTTCATCATTCAAGCCTACAACTAGCATACACCACACGAACTTGAATATTGAAATTTAAAAACTTATGCCATGCAAGCAAACATATGAAATGCATATTCAATTGCACCATACAAGTTCATGAGCTTGCTCCCCCTACTTGTGTGCTTAAAATGTTAATTGATCCCTTTCCTTTATCATATCTCTCCCTTTGTTGTCTTTTCACCATCTTAGTACATTAATATTTTTTGTTTTGTTTTTCTCCCCATGTACTAATATTACTAATATCTTTGTTTTTCTCCCCCTTTGTCATCAATGACCACAAAGGTTCAAAATATAGATAGGTTGAGATTATCAAAGTCAATCAATGGGGTGAGGATCATTTTTCCAAATTTGGTCCAATCTAGATCATTTGCCAAAGATATTTAACTCGGTTTGATCCAAGGACAAGCTTCTTCACACCTCCAAATAAGGGTTATCTTGTACCATGTTGAGTTAAACACTTAGAGCTTATTTTCTAGATTAAACACTAGGTTTACAAGCCCACAAACATGTCATATGCTACCACTAGATCAAAATAAGCATAGAAGCAATAGTGGTACCATACAATCATCAAATTCATTTGATTTTCATGAATGAGCCTATTAAATGTGAAGGATGTCTAGATGCACTAAACATGTCCTTAACAAGGATGTACGCCATGCCAATCAACTTTTACCTTGGATTGCTCGGAGGAGAGGCATGTCATATAAGTGGGGGGTGCATCAACACATATTTGAGAAATCCAATATGTTCAACTCATTCCTTAGCTTGTAAAACATTTTCTCATCCAATGGCTTGGTGAAAATATCGGCAAGTTGATCTTCGGTGCCTACACTCTAAATGCAAATGTCCCCTTTTTGTTGGTGATCTCTTATGAAATGGTGGCGGACATCAATGTGTTTTGTTCTTGCATGTTGAACCGGATTGTTGGTCAACTTGATTGTACTCTCATTATCACATAGCAATAGCACTTTCTTGAACTTGATTCCAAAATTACTCAAAGTGGCCTTCATTCAAAGTATTTGTGCACAACAACTACCGGTGGATATGTATTCGGCTTCGGCGGTTGATAATGCAACACTATTTTATTTCTTTAATGACCATGAAACAAGTGATCTTCCCAATAATTGACATGTGCCCGAGGTGCTCTTCATTTCAACCTTGCAACACGCATAATCCGAGTCGGAGTAACCAACTAGCTCAAACTTTGCTCCTTTGGGATACCACAAACCAACATTTAGTGTATGCTTCAAGTACCTCAATATTCTCTTTGTAGCCTTCAAATGATTTTCTCTTGGTGAGGCTTAAAATCTTGCACACATGCATACACTAAACATGACATTCGGCCTTGATGCGGTCATATAGAGTAGGCTTCCAATCATAGACCGATACAATTTTTGATCCACCATATTGCCACTTGCATTACTATCCAAGTTACCATTTGTTCCCATTGGTGTGCTAATAGCTTTGCTATCACTCATGCCAAACTTCTTGATCATGTCCTTGATATACTTGCCTTGACTCACAAATGTACCATGCTTCAATTGCTTGATTTGAAGACCAAGGAAGTAACTTAACTCTCCAATTATGGACATCTCAAACTCATTAGCCATCATCTTTCCAAATTCTTCACAAAACTCTTGATTGGTTGATCCAAATATGATGTCATCAACATAGATTTGCAATACAAATAAATCTTTCCCAATCTTCTGGATGAAAAGAGTGGTGTCAAACTTGCCCATCGTGAACTCTTTAGAGAGTAGGAAGTCCCTCAATCTCTCATACCATACTCTAGGTGCTTGCTTCAAGCCATACAATGCCTTCTTCAACTTGTACACATGGTCGGGCTTCTTGTCATCTTCAAAACCGAGAGGTTGCTCAACATATATTTCTTCACTGATGTACCCATTAAGAAATGCACTCTTGACATCCATTTGATAGAGTTTAATGTTGTGGACACAAGCATAGGCTAGCAAGATTCTAATTGCTTCCAATCTAGCAACCAGGGCAAATGTTTCTTCAAAGTCAAGACCTTCAACTTGAGTATAGCCTTGTGCTACCAATCTTGCTTTGTTTCTTACTACTATCCCATCTTGATCTTGCTTGTTTCTAAAGACCCATTTGGTTCCAATCACATTGTGTCCCTTTGGTCTTTCTACCAATTCCCATACTTAATTTCTTGTGAAGTTATTCAATTCTTCATGCATAGCATTCACCCAATCAATATCCTTCAATGCTTCATCTATCTTCTTTGGTTCAATGGATGACACAAATGAGAAATGCTCACAAAATGATGCCAATCTTGATCTTGTTTGTACACCTCTTGAAATATCTCCAATGATTGTATCCAAAGGATGATCTCTTGCAATACTTGTTGCTTGAAAGATTGGAACTTGATTGCTTGTACTTGCTTGATCATTGGGTTGAGATGATGTACTAGCCACTTGATCTTGTTTATTATCATGAGAGCCACTTCTACTAGCTTGATTTGTATTATCTTGCACATTTGAGTTAGAGAGCACTTGCACTTGATCATCTTCATCATCATTCACTTGCCTAGGCCTCAATTCACCAACATCCATGTTCTTCATGGCATTTGAAAGTTGAATGCCTCTAACATATTCCAAGTTCTCATTCTCTTCTTGTGAACCATTAGTTTCATCAAATTCAACATCATGAACTTCCTCAAGAGTACCACTATCTAAATTTCAAACTCTATATGCTTTGCTAGTAATTAAGTATCCAAGTAGGAATCCTTCATCGCATTTCTTGTCAAACTTGCCTAATCTAGTGCATTTCTTCAAGATATAGCATTTGCAACCAAAGACCCGAAAATATGCAATGTTGGGCTTTCTACCATTTAAGAGTTCATATGGTGTCTTCTCTTTCAATGGGTGACAATAAAGACGGTTGCTACAATTGCAAGCTGTGTTGATAGCTTCGGCCCAAAAGGATTAACTCACATTGTACTCACTAAGCATAGACCTTGCCATATCAATAAGTGTTCTATTCTTCCTCTCAACAAGGCCATTTGGTTGTGGAGTGTACTTGGCCGAGAATTGATGTCTAATTCCAAATTCATCACACAACTCATCAATTCTAGTCTTCTTGAACTCACTACCATTGTCACTTCTAACTCTCTTGATGGTTGTTTCAAACTCATTGTGAATGCCCTTGATAAATGATTTAAATGTTGCAAACACATCACTTTTGTCCACTAGAAAGAATACCCAAGTGTAATCATCCACTATCACAAAGCCATATTTATTACCACCAATACTAGTGTATTGTGTTAGCCCAAACAAGTCCATATGCAATAACTCAAATGCTTTACTAGTGCTCATCATGCTTTTCTTAGGATGGGTGTTCCCAACTTGTTTGCCGGCTTGACAAGAGCTACAAAGTTTATCCTTCTCAAACACATCTTTCAAACCTCTAACCAAGTCATGCTTAACCAATCTATTCAATTGTTTCATTCCAACATGACCAAGCCTTCTATGCCATAATCAACCCATACTAGACTTACTGAACAAGCATGTTGGTAATTTAGCTTCACTAGCATTGAAATCAACCAAGTATATATTCTCATATCTAAAGCCTTTGAAGATCAAATTAGAGCTATCTACACTTATGATCTCTACATCATCTACCCCAAATATGCATTTGAATCCAAGATCACACAATTGAGCCACGTATAGCAAATTGAAGTTCAAGCTCTCTACTAGCAACACATTGAAAATGCTCATGTTATTGGATATTGCAATCTTACCAAGCCCTTTGACATTGTCTTTGCCATTGTCACCAAATGTGATACTATCATAACCATCATTGCCATTGGTGTTGATTGGGTTGAACATTCTTGCATCACCGGTCATGTGTTGAGTGCACCCACTATCAAGAACCCAATGCCTTCCTCCGGCTTTGTAATTGACCTATAAAAGAAGATCAATTCTTTTTAGGTACCCAAACTTACTTGGGTCCTTGAAGATTAGTCACTAAGTTCTTTGGTACCCAAATGGCTTTCTTCTTTGAGCTCATCCATGGTTTACCAATGAACTTAGCCTTTACACCATTTGTACCCTTTGTAAGCATATAAAAAGAATCAAGCTTAATGGAGGATACATTAGCATTTTTGCTCTTATTTTTGCATTCATGCTCTACATGACCAACTTGCTTGCAACTAGTGCAAAACCGACCATTGTTCTTCATAAAACTAGTCTTGTGAGGAGCAAAGGCCGCCTTGCCTTTCTTGAGGGGTATAGCCCAATCCCTCTTTGTAGAGAGAAGCTCTTTGGCTACCCAAGCACATAAGCAAGCGGTCCTCGTCGATGGCCCTGCGCTTCTCCTTATTCTCCATTTCCTCAATCAACTACTTGATCTATGCGCGGCAAAGGAAATGGATCCTTTGGGCGCGCCTTGTTGAGATCCATGTAGTCAACACACATTCTCCATTTCCCACACTTTTTTCTTACAAGAACGGGATTGGCTAACCACTTAGGATGATACACTTCCTTGATGAATCCGGCCGCTAAAAGCTTCACAATCTCCTCGCCGATGGCCCTGCGCTTCTCCTCATCGAAGCGACGTAGGCATTGCTTCACCAGCTTGGAGTCTGGCCTAATCTTCAAGGCATGCTCGACGACTTCCCTTAGAATGCCCGACATGTCTGAGGGTTTCTATGCAAAGATGTCTCGGTTGGCGCGGAGGAAGTTAACGAGTGCGCTTTCCTATTTTGAGGAAAGCGTGGTGCTGATGTGGAGCACCTTGCCATCGGGCTGCTGGGATCCACGGGGATCTCCTTGATGCCTTCAGTAGGCTCGAAGGATCTAGCTGATCGCTTGGAGTCCGAAGGCTCTTCGGTGGTCCTCTTCTGGATGACCGCAAGCTTAGAGGAGGCGATGATTGTCGTGGCGTGCTCGTAGCACTCTACCTCACACTCATAGGTATGCTGGAAGGAAGTGTCGACAGTGATGACCCCTCATGGGCCCTGCATCTTTAGCTTTAGGTAGGTGTAGTTGGGGACGGCCATGAACTTTGCGTAGCATGGCCGTCCGAGGATGGCATGGTAAGTTACATGGAACCCTACCACCTCAAAAGTGAGGGTCTCTGTCCTGTAGTTGGTTGGACTCCGAAAGGTGATAGGTAGATCGATCTGCCCGAGTGGCATGGCCTGCTTCCCAGGCACGATGCCATGGAAAGGCGCCCCGGTCGGTCGGACACGCACTCGGTCGATGCCCATAGCATTGAGCGTCTCAGCATATAGGATGTTGAGGCCATTGCCGCCGTCCATCAGCACCTTAGTAAGCCGCTTTGTGCCGATGATTGGGTCAATGATGAGTGGATACCTCATCGGTTGAGGGATGCTATCGGGGTGGTCGGTCCGATCAAAGGTGATGGCGGACTCTGACCATCGGAGGAAGGCGGGTGTGGCGGGCTCGGTCGTGTAGACCTCGAGGCATGCCAGCTTCTGCCGGTGCTTGGAGTTGTAAGTCGCCAACCCCCCGAAGATCATGAGGCAGCCATTGGGGGTCAGGAAGCCATCATCCATCCCATCGGCATCGTCCGCCGTCAGCTTGGGGTCTCTTCTAGGCTCTCTCTTGTTGGCGCCACCAGACAAGAACCACTTCATAAGGGCACAATCCTTGTATAGATGCTTAACGGGGAAGGTGTGGTTCGGGCATGACCCTTCGAGCAGCTTCTCAAAGTGGTCAGGGGTGCCCTCGGTGGGCTTCCGACCCCCTTTACGATCAACAGTGGCCACGAGCGAGCTCTCGCGCCACTGCTTGTTCTTCTTCTTGTGGGGGCAGTTGGAGGTGCCTTCGCTAGCGTCGTCGTCCCACTTTGCCTTGCCCTTGGAGCGGTCGAAGATAGCTTCGATCGCCTCCTCGTCTGAGGCATGGCTGGTGGCGATGTCAAGGAGCTCCTTGGTGGTCCTCGGACCCTTGCAGCCCAACTTGTGGACCAGGGACTCACAGGTGGTCCCAGACAAGAAGGCTCCGATGACGTCAGCATCGGCGATGTCGGGTAGCTCGTTCCACAGTCAGGAGAAGCACCGGATGTACTCGCAGAGAGTTTCTCTAGGCTTTTGTCGGCAGTTTTTGAGGTACCATAGGTTTCCAGGGCACGCATAGGTGCCCTAGAAGTTGCCCACAAAGATCTTTAGGTCCACCCAATTGTGGATGCGATTGGGCAAAAGGTACTCTAGCCATATTCGTGCTGAGTTGGCGAGGAATAGGGGGAGATTGTGGATAATGAAGTTGTCATTATCCACGCCATCGGCCTGGCAAGCGAGCCGATAGTCCTCAAGCCATAGCCCAGGGTTACTTTCCCCGGAGTACTTTGGGATGTTGGTCGGTGGTTGGTATCATGGTGGGAAGGGCGCATTGAGGATATGTCGGCCAAAGGCTTGAGGGCCTGGTAGGTCGGGGCTCGGGCTTCAGTCCTCGCCGCTGTCGTAGCGTCCACCGCGATGAGGGTGGTAGCCATGGCTGGCCCCCTCTCTCTCACCGTTGCGGGCATGCCTACGAGCGTTCAGGGTGTTGCGAACATCACGATTGCGGCTGAGGCGCTCGCGCCGAGATCACAACCTACTATCCATCGTCGCGTGGTGCCTAGTGGACGGAGATGTCCTGGTCGTGCTGCCTTGAGGATGCATGGCGGCCAACATCGAGCTTGTGTCATCAGGACAACGAGCACTCTGCTTGCTGCATCGTGGCACACTCGAGGAACATGCAAATCTCTTAGTGATCAAGGTGGAGAAGATCAAGACATGACTTGGCTCGACGGACTGGTTGCAAGTGTGAAGGGCAAGTTGAGTGATGACTTGGCGCCGATGGACCGAAGCAACGGTGAAGAGCAAGTGAGGTCAAGATCGATGAACCAATATGGTCACATGATGATATGGAGTGGATCATATCATTGTCGATCATGTTGGTGTATGTGTTGCATCAACATCGAATGAGTTGAAATGGAATGCGCAAGGCAAAGGTATAACCTAGGGTATTTCATTTCACCAGTCATAGATGTGTAGAGAAGTTTATGACCAGGTTTAGGATAGATGATCGTACTATTAAGAGGGGCAAACTTGTTTGCATATCGGTCATCTAGTGCCACTTGAGTTATCTAACTTTGAATCATTGCTAGGATCGAGTGGCGCGGCAAGTTGAGTGGTTAACTCCTTGAAAATGATTGTGAAAAATGCTAACACACTTGCACATGGTGGTGTACACTTGGTGGTGTTGGCACATTTGCAAAGGAGGAGAAGTTGGAGTTAAAACGGATCAACTCGTTGAAGCAAAGGAGTTGAAAGCGCTGGTCACGGGGTGACCAGACATGTCCAACATGAGGACCGGATGCGTCCGGTATCTGACTCAGGTGGCAGTGTTCCCGCCGTGACCAGACGCATCCGATATTGATACCGGACGTTGAAAGATCTAGTTTGGTTTTGGTGAATTGATGAAACCCTAAGTGCTAACCTAGTTTATCAAGTGATCATGAGATAGGTAGCACACTCCAAGTGGTGAAGCAAATGAAGATCATATCATGATAAAGATGATGGCATGGTGATGATCAAGTGCTTCGACTTGGAAAGAAGAAAGAGAAAAACAAAAAGGCTCAAGGCAAAGGTATAATTTGTAAGAGCTATTTTGTTTTGGTGATCAAGACACTTAGAGAGTGTGATCACATTTAGGATTGATAGCTGTACTATTAAGAGGGGTGAAACTCGTATCGAAATGCGGTTATCAAAGTGCCACTGGATGCTCTAACTCATTGCATATGCATTTAGGATCTAGTGGAGTGCTAAACCCCTCAAAAATGTTTGTGAAAATATGCTAACACTTGTGCACAAGGTGATACACTTGGTGGTGTTGGCACATTTACAAAGGAGGTGGTGTTTGCAGGGTTGAGATGGGTTTTGGCGCTTTCGGGAAAATAGAATGCCTATTTTCTATTGCGCCGGATGCAAATTCTTGATGGTTGGCACATTGGAGCAAGGGTGGAGAAGATAGAAGTGAGAACAGAGCTGATGCCAGCGTCGGTCCAGTGACCGGACGCTGAATTCAGAAGCACCGGACGCCGACCGCACTGCGTCGTCGGTCAAGGTTATTCGTCGGTCTGATGGCTAGGGTTTACCACTGGACGCTGGGCTGTGTCCGGTCGAGGTGGACCGGACGCGTCCGATCGAGGAAAACCAGGTTTTGACCCTTACTGTACTCGACCGGACGCTGAGGTTCTAGTGTCCGGTCAGTTTTAACCGGAGCGTCCGGTCAGCGTCATAGCCGTTGGAATCTGACGAACAGTGTTTGAAGCCGATGACACGTGGCATCCATCTGTGGACCGGACGCTGAGTCTAGAGTCAGGTCAAGTGGACCGGAGCGTCCGGTCAGAGCACAGAGTACCCAGTGAAGGGGTACAATGGCTCTATTTCGTGGGGGCTTCTATTTAAGCCCCATGGTCGGCTGTGGCTCACATCTTTAGCCATTTCTATTGACATAGCATACTTGTGAGCTTAGCCAAAGCCCTCCCACTCATCTAGATCATTGATTCATCATCATAGTGAGATTGGGAGTGAATCCAAGTGCATTGCTTGAGTGATTGCATCTAGAGGCACTTGGTGATTGTGTTTCGCTTCTGATTTAAGCTTGTTACTCTTGGTGGTTGCCGCCACCTAGACGGCTTGAAGCAACAAGGATCGTTGAGTGGAGGAGGTGATTGTCTCCGACTCCGATCGTGGTGATTGTGAGGGGTTCTTGACCTTTCTCCGGCGGAGCGCCAAAAGGTACTCTAGTAAATTGCTTGTGGCTTGTGTGATCCTCATCTTGTGTTGGTTGTGCGGCACCCTATTGAGGGTTTGGCGGTGATGCCAATCAACAGCGTGAACCTCCAAGTGAGTGAATCGCCACAACGAGGACTAGCTTGCTTAAAAACCAAGTGAACCTCGGTAAAAATCATTGTGTTCATCATTTGATTCTCGAGGTGATTGGTCTACATTGGTATTCATTATTGTGATTGATTGGTTCCTACCACTACACGGCGGTATAAACTCTCTTGCTCACTCTTACATTACATAAACTAGTCATCAAGCTCTTTAGTGTAGCTAGTTGTGAGAGCTTGTTTGTTTGATTAGTGTTGCTCTTTAGTTAGTCTTTGAGAGCACACTAATTTAGCTAAGTGTCATAGCTATTGTGTGGACATACACTATTCGAAATAGAATTGTGGTAGGTGGCTTGCATTTTAGTAGGCTAGCGCAACACTCGCTTCGCCGCAAAATTGTCTAACACATTTTGTTAAGTGTTGTTGTAGAATTTTATTAGGCTATTCACCCCCCCTCTAGCCATTAGGACCTTTCAGACGTGTCCAGTATTCTAGCCAGGCACGGGAGTGTAACTGGTTGACCAGACTTAGAGAAGAAAAGTGACCGGACGCTGGCTGAACACTATTTAGCGTCCGGTCCTGCTGACATGGTGGCGCGCGGAATTTGGTCCAGAGAGGACCAGACGTAGGGGCTCGTCCGATCGGCCACACCGGACACGTTCGGTCGCGGTTGAGCGGCTCTGGGAGCTCTCTAGACTCGACCGGACGCTGCCCCTCCTGCGTCCGATCACTTCGCTGCAGTGCGTCCGATGCGTCGCGTCAGAGCGTGTCAGAGGAGGCCGTTGGGCGGCAATGGCTACTTTGTTTGAATGAGACATGTGGCGGTCAAGTAGCGACCGGACGCGTTCGGTCGCCACATCGGACGTGTCTGGTGCACACGACCTGCGCGTCCGATCGTCCCGAAATCTGCCCAGTGAAGGGGTAACGGCTAGTTTAGCCTGTGGGGCTATAAATAGAAGTGTTGATCGGCCTTTGGCCAAGAGCTGAGCACCCTTGAGCCTTAGTGGCTTGTGTAGATGTGCTTGGGAGCCATCTAACTCACTTGAGCTTAATAGTGTTCATCCGATCAAGTGAGTAAGCGATTCTAGTGCGATTGCATCATGAGGTTGCATCAAATGGTACTAGGTGATCGAGTTGCAAGCCGGTGGCGCTTGTTACTCTTGGAGGTTGCCACCTTCTAGATGACTTGGTGGTGGTCTCCATTGAAGCACGCAAAGAAGATTGTGCGGTGCTCCGAAGAAGTGATTGTGAGGGGGATCGTGCTCACCCTGTGGAAGCCGCGAAGAGCAACTATAGTAGAGCAAGACGCGAAGGGCGACAAGTGGTCCGGTCGGGTCAAGTGCTAGAGTTTTTGTTAAGCACTCCACGTGGGAGAGTGTAACTTGCGGGTCACTACTAGCAAGAGGACCGGCGGCAACCTTAGAGCTTGTCTCAACGGGGACTAGTGTGTTGACAAGCACGTGAACCTCAGGATAAAAAATTATCATGTCACCCTTGTATTCCTGTTGGTTTGCATCCTAGTTACATAAGCTTGTATTTACTTTATTTACATTGTGCTTGTGCAGTTGCTCTTGTAATTAGTTAGCTTGTGTAGCTTATTAGTTACCTTCTAGCTTGTGTAGCATAGAAGTAGCTCACTTGCGTGACTAATTCGGTTTGAGTAACCTTGTTAGTCACATTGTTTAGTTTGTGTAGCTAAGTAATTTGTGCTCTATAATTTGGCTTGTGTAGCCTTGTTATTGAGCATTAATAGTGAGCTTAGGTGGCTTTATGTTTTTGCTCACTAGCATGTGTAGGAGCTCTCCCGTTGCTTGAAGTACTAGTACGATAGATTTGTGTGACCTTACTTTTAGAATTGGTTAGGTGAGTTTTAGCTAACCTAGCACATTTGTTGTCTAATTAGGATCTTTATAAGGTGCTTGTGAACTTAGATAGATGTGTGTAGTCTTGGCTAGATCGATAGCTTTAATTCCGTATTAGTTTCAGTAAGCCGGCACGATTAATTTTAGAAATGACTATTCATCCATCTTTAATCCACCATCTCGACCCTACACCCATACAAGCGGCAGTGGAGAAAGAAAATGTCGCTGTGTTTTTTTTAAGAAATCGCGTTGAAAGTGGAGTGGAGGAGGTCTGATGGGCCTAATCGTTGGGCAGGCCTCGAAACGAACCATTCGGACGGAACTCGCCTGAACGGACTCACATGTGCCCACCATTATCGTTATATTTGGGGGCTTGCTTGCCCTTGGGGCGACGAGTGACTGTGACTGAACCATCAAAACAATTCTAAAATAATGCTAGTCAAATGATTTAAAGTTTAAATAAATTTATATAAAAATATTAACATTTACGTATTATATTGAATAAATATTATTAGATCTATCATAAAATATACTTTTATATTATACTTATTTAGAAGTTAGTTAAATTTGAAATAATTTAACTTTATCTAGATCTATAATTGCACTTTTTAAGAACGGAGGTAGTACTTTCTCTTAACACCATTTTTTTCTTCGCTGCCAGATCCAGATCACCTAACGGAATCCTACTCCCTCCGTCCTTAAGTAACTATCGCTATAGTATTTGTGCCGGTCAAAATTTATCAAATTTAATTAGGTTTATAGAAAATATTAATAATACTTTATATCTATAAACAAGTTTATTATTTAAATAGACTCAACGATCTATCTAACGATAATAATTATGTACTACAAATATTAATATTTTCTTTTATATATTTGGTCTAAAGTTAAAAGAGTTTGACTTCTCGAAAAGCGAGAATGACAGAGGGAGTACGTCCCGTGACAAGCACACGTGGCACCATAGCAAGATCGTCCACTGCTGTTGCACACATTTTAGAAAGAAAAAAAACAGCACCCGATTTGTGTTTACACACTTAGATCAGTTTGCATTGCCACGCATTGAAACACGCCCGTCTCAGGCGAAAATAGTTCGATGCTAGCGAAATAAAAGGACTGTACGCACAAACCCTGCCGGTTTGGGCATTCCACGGTCGGTGTTCCAGTGCTACTCTTGCAAATCCTTTGAATCTGCAAGTGAGAGGAGATGTCAATCGTTGCATCAATTCGCAGGAGTCCAATCGTGGCCGTCTGTCTGCTGATCCACTCTGTCCAGGCCTCCAGGGCGACGTGACAACTCAACAAGCCATCAGGCAGGCCTGCTCTATGACCGTTCACCAAAGGCCTGCTCGCTCAAACTTATGAGCCGGTTTATGAGCAATATTTTTTTTCTCATAATAAAAACAATTTCAGTCTATTTAACAATTGATTTTAATATCAGTCGAACATGCCCTTAGCTTTAGCTTTGAGCAAGGTTTGAGCAGCCTCCACGTGGCCCCCTTGTAGTTCAGTAGTTGTAGCCAGCAGCTGGCCCGGCACTGGAACGGCGGATAAACAAATGTTTTTTCCCTCTTATTAACAGGAGAGCTTTATTAACAGGAGTAGGATTTTATTTAAAGCATTCCATAAATTATGAGAAGAAAAAAAAAGGCACACAGCTTCTGGTCATCCTAGTAGCACATAGGGCAATGGTCGTCAGTTGTTGATGGCAGCGCTTCTCGGCTCACAATGGAGTGATGGACGCAGCGCTGCCTTGAAGTGCAGCCGAACGGGCCTATAAAAGTTCCTAATCACTCATCCGCTGACTTTATTTTGGTCTCTCTTGATTTTTCAAAGATCTCCGATCCACCTTCACAGAGGATATGATGGGTATCTGTTTAAATATCACAGACTCTATTGGCTAAATGAATGTTCTCTAAGCACTAAAGAGACACGTGAAGCTAACCTTCCACGTGGGTTCGCGAGCTGGTCCGCTTTCATCTCTACTAATTAAGTACGTTGTAGCTTGGGCTTCTACGTGCCTCCGTGAAGGTAAAAAAATGTTGCGACGGAAGGAAAAGGTTTAGGTATGATATAATTGCTCCAATAAAGCTAAGCATGTTTGTAATTCGGAAGTTTTGTAGAGATTTTAAACTTAGCATGGAGTTATGTGCTTGTGTTGGGCTCTTAAGTGAAGCCTCGTAAGGAGCTTGTAGTTTTGATAAATCCCACCCATATTTTATACTCCTCCGTCTCTAAATGTCTGTCGTTTTCGTTTCTCGAGAAACAACTTTGACTAAATATATATTAATATTTATGATACATAATTAGTATCATTGGATAGATATTTGAATCTAGTTTTTTAATAAATTTATTTAGAGATAGAAATATTGCATATATTTTCTATAAATGGAGTCAAAGTTATCAGCACGCAAATCGTACCGACTAACATTTAAGGAGGAAGGGAGTATATTAAGTAGTGCTACTAAAGTCATGAAAAGGGGCCACAAACCCCATGTGACGGGATCTCTTAATGGACCCATTTGGGCCATGGGGATTAAGCTCACATGGAGTTTTGTAGTAGGTTCATGTGAGTTATTCTTTTAATTAGGTATAAGTCGAGCTTGTTTGAAACATAGGAATCTCTAGGAAAGTCATATTGTTTTTCAATCCGGGATAAATAGTAAAGCACAATTAGACATTCGAACACGTCAAAACGAAATTCTTATACAAGTATTTGTCCGACGAAAATTCTAAAAAGTATGTTAAAGAGCAATTCAAGTTGTACTATACACCTAGGGCTACTTCTGCGATGTACTCCTAATGTTGTTAGCCACCACTATGCTCTTTTCTGGATTATTACAAGCTGAATAAGAAAGTAATAATAAACAACCCAAATGCCCATCCATCCATAGAGTTTTCACTTCACTTTTGCGACGTGACGACCGAGCAGACAATGCATGCAGAATCGGCAAGGTGTCTTGCCTACCACCGCACTAGCAGCCCAACCAGGCAACGACCGGACCGGAGCGAACGGTGCGTGCAGAAGCCGTTCGGACAATGCTGTGGTTCACGTCTGGTTTAGTTCCACCCTAACTTTTAAAAAGTTGCTACAGTACCTGTCATATCGAATGTTTACGGTCCGTGCATGGACCATTAAATGTAGACGAAAAGAAAAACTAATTGCACAGTTTGGTGGGAAATTGCGAGACGAACGTTTTGAGCCTAATTAGTCCATGTTTGAACACTATTTACCAAATAAAAATGAATGTGCTACAGTAGCCCAAATCCAAATTTCGCGAAATAAACCAGGGCTCAGTTGCGGCAACCGGAAAACGAGTGGTACCGGGTCACAACACTGCTGTTGGTCATCAGTCCAAAGTGAAAGCCACGGTTTTCTTAAAACGGAAAGACGTGAGCGTGTTTGTTTATTCCCGGGACCACGCATGAGAGGCAGAGCATGCCGTGCAGGACCGACCATCCATACTCGTGCCGGCGTCAGCATCAGTCGTCGACGCGCTGATCCCCAGCAGGTGTATTATTTGCAGTGAAGCACACCTTTTTGTCATATCTATTGACACACAGAAGCAGAGAAGCTTCATCAATCATCATGGACAGGTCCTACTTGCTTTTTACCCTGTGTGCATGTTATTTTTTTGTCTCTGGGCCCTGATGTCATTGACACGTTGTGGCGGTCCAAAACGTTCCTCAAGTGGTGATGATGATAATGCAACTGGATTAATTAAAATTTCGTTTGCATACTACTAGCCACCACTATCCTATTTTCTGGGTTACAAGCAGAACAATATTGAAGAGAAATATATATACAACCTTGCCATCATTTCCAGAGAACTCTATAGAGCAATACATCGTCCTGCCCAATCGACCAAGTGCCCATCGATCCATCGCGTTTCACTTCACTTTTGCAACTAAGGAGAGTCGGGTTGAGTAAAAAAGACCCCGTGTTGAGCCTGATATGAATGACTTCGTAGCTGATCCGGGGCTTAGAAAAGCCAACTAATATTAGCTTGTTTTTTTGAAGAACTATGACACATTTTCATTTTTGTATGTAGATTTGGTGGTAACGGTCCAAGTTGGTGTGTATTTGTGAAGACATACTCTCTCTAGGTTGGTATAAAGAAGTCGGTTTGATCATTTAGTTATCAGAAGCTCTTTATTCGGTACCTTTCTATCGTTAATGATGTATTGTTTGTTTGAGCACTTTTGAATTAAGTGTTATTTGTTATATCTAATAGCCTTCTATTAGTAATGATGTATTGTTAGTCCCCTTGGTCTGTTTCTAGATCCGCTACAGCAATCACCGAATTGGCAAAGATGCATGTCAGTAGGCCGCCGTGTCGCGTGCACCGTGCCTGCCTACCACCGCACTAGCAATACTGTAGAAAACCCTGTTGACGCAGAAAATCTAACACAGGAGTCGATAGATTGCCTCACTTTCGTCACGCGACTAGTTTTTGAGCAAAACTAGTAAAAGAGATAACTTCTTCGATTACGGCGAAGAATCACCGGCTGTTTTACGAGCCAGAACAGCAAAGGATGACACTCCGATGACGCCGGAGCACGCGGCTTGTTTGCGGAAAACTAGCAAAGCATGGCTGCTAACCTAGATGTGAAAAAGTAGAAGAAAAGTAAAAGAACGATAATAATATATTTGTTTTGTGTCGATTGTGTAGAGATCACAATCGCCGTTTACTCATTATATATATAATGAGCATGCCCGGTCTTCGGCAATCGCCGTGTACGACAACTATCCACGTATTGTTTGTTTGCTTACAACAAATATAATATTCCTATTCTCTAGTTGATCGACCATGCAAAACGTAGATATTATCCTGAGTCCGATACTAGCACAGCTTCCTCTTTCTTGATCCGGCTAATTAAACAATTAATCTTTTCCTCTGTCTCAAATATTTCCACCTCCGTGACCAAGCCAAACAAATAATCCTGCGCGTCTTACCACAAATACTGCTCGAGCCTCCATCATGAATTACGTACTGTTCGAGCCTCTATCCGTGAATTACGTACAGAAATCCTCTCAGCACACCCTCATACGTTTTAGTCATCTGGCATGTTCCTTGTCTCTTCATGTGTATACTCCAGCATGGAACGCCCTTGGCCCTGTTACAACTCTTAAGCAATGTGTCAACTAATTTAGATTAATTATCATCAATAACATATATAATTTGGCCGATCATGACCCAACGAGGCAACAGCAACGACTGTGGACTGGAGCAACAGTGCAGCGAGCCGTTCGGACAATGCTGTGGTCAGTTGTGGCAACCGGAAAACGAGTGGCGACGGGTCACGCACTGATCATCAGTCTAAATACAAAGCCACGGTTTCTCAAGAGGGAAAGCGTGAGCGTGTTTGTTTGTTTGCAAGGCCTTGTAAGTTTTTTCACTCTTTCTTCATCACATCAATTTTTGACACATGCATAGAGCATTAAATATAGGTAAAAAAAATAATTAATTGTACAGTTTGGTTGTAAATCACGAGACGAATCTTTTGAGCCTAGTTAGTCTATGATCGAACAAAGTTTGTCAAATAGAAACGAAACGTACTATAATATCCAGATTATAAAAATTTATAATCTAAACAAGGTCCAACATGAGAATTTCCGGGACCATGCACAGCAGACAGCACACAATTCCTTATTGTACTACTACTGAGTACTGACGACCAGCCTTTTTGTGTCTGTCAATTGGATGCATGTGCATGTGCATGTGCATGCACGGGTCAAGGGTCAAATGACGACCAGCCTTTTTGTGTCTGTGGGCGAGTGGACCCGGATGTCACTGGCACGTCGTGGCTGTCCGAAACGTTTCCAAGTGCGCGGGGTATCCGTCGCTAGCTACTGTAGTCCTCAGATGAAGTGACGATGATGACCGATCGAATATCGATGTTATCCAAGACAGAAGCAACTCGATTAGAATTCCGTCCTGCATAGTACTACGGAGTACCAGGGCCTAGTATTTGGCACTGGTTATCTAATCATAGCCTAACTAGGTTTAAAAGATTCGTCTCGTAATTTATAATTAAATTGTGTAATTAGTTATTTTTTTATCTACATTTAATACTCCATATATGTGTCTAAAGATTTGATCTGATGGAGAGAGAGGAAAAAAACTTGCGATCTAAACAGGGACCAGCTAGCTAGTCCTCCATTATTCATTAATGTCCAAGCACGTGGTTCAGCCATATTAATTACGCGATGGTGTGGACCGGTTCTACATTCTTTTTCCTGGGCCGCGGTACATCATCTATCCACTGGATTCGCTCATTCGCAAGTCATTTCGTGCCTCGGTCTCGTGGTAACATTCGTATGTGCTGTGGTACTAGTTTTTTCTGTGATGATGATGATGATGGGATGGAAGCTGTGCTATCGTTTGCATGATCTCCATTCCTTTTGCTTTTAGTTTTTCCGTGACCATGCCTTAGCACGTATTTCATTAAAAAAAAAGAATAAACAGTACTGATCAACACTCTGCAGCCAGGCTGGTAATGAGCATTACCACCTGGAGCCACACACAGTTTGCTTAGTAGGCTATAATATTACAAATCAAATTTTGCAACTAGGAGGCGAAGCTCGATATGATACAGCACCAGCAGCACGTTTAGCTTCCTGTACCCGGCGAGCAAGCTTGGCCCCCCAAATGTTCTTGCATTTCGCTCTTTCCAGATTGACCTACCCACACGAAAAGAACAGGGAGTCAAAACCCTTTTGCTTTTGGTTGCTTTGAGCATCTTCTTCGTCGTTCGCAACATGCATTCCGCTCGTGGGGGCAGTCACCACAGGAGTCAATAAAAGTACTCTAAGGGTCTGTTTAGTTTGCAAAATTTTTGGCGAAATGGTACTATAGCATTTTCGTTGTTATTTGGCAATTAATGTCCAATCATAATCTAATTAGGCTTAAAAGATTCGTCTCATGAATTTTGTCTAAACTGTATAATTAGTTTTATTTTTTATTTATATTTAATGCTTCATGCATACGTCCAAAGATTCGATGTGACGAAAAATCTTGAAAATTTTTGCAAAATGAAATAGAACTAAACGGTACCTAATATGCACATGCTAACAAGTCAATTCAGAGGCCGGGCATGATTGATATTTGATTAGAATAGATAAACGTTTCGGTGGAACAACGGGGGGGGCGCAAGTGCAGCCAAAAAGTTTTTTTGATCCCCCCTCTAAATTTTGAGTTATTGCACAGCCTTTCGCAATGCTAACTTTCTGTTTTAAAATACTCCTAGCTATGTTAAGCTTTCTTGTACGTTTGTCTATTTTTTATTAATAGACAAATGATGGTACGATGTTTGGAGCACCCCTTTATATGGCTGAATCTGTAGGATATATTATGAGCTTGGTCTATATAATATTTACTAATTCAAATAAACACTATGACCCGTAATAATGCGCAATATATGGTTTAATATCATACGGAATTTTAACTAGACATTGATTCGGCTTATATAGTTGGATATTATCTATCTATATTGAGAGGCTGAGAAAAGGGCGTAGGTGTGCCACGCGCGCGCGCCGCCGTCGGCTGGGCCGTGGGCATGGGCGAGGCAGGCGGACGGGACGGGGTGAGTGGTTTTGCTACTCAATCCACATAATTACGGGAGTTACTCTCTTTTATGTTGGTGGCGGCAGACAGGCGACGAGCGGATGGACAGGACATGAGTGGTTTTGCCACTCAATCCACATAATTACGAGAGTTACTCTCTTTAATGTGGTGGCTTCATTGCGGGAGTTTCGCCTGTTACTGCCGTCTCCGTCCTTCTGCATCCACCTGCTTTATCCGTCCTCTGATCTCCTCCTGAGCCCGTTCACTTCCCTGGCCGCGAGCTTATAATCTCAGTCCCATTGTCAGTTATTCTTCTTCGCTTCCGAGACACCATATATTTAGTTGCTCTCTGGTTCTCCCCGGTTCCTGCACGCACTAGAATTGGGAGAGTAGGACCTCCGGAACGCCTGTCGTCTTTGAGTTCACCTACTCGGGTGAAGGGCAGCAATCACATTTTTGGGGAGTGTTGCTGGCGGCACGACTACTCGCTACGTCTACGTCCTCTTCTTCCCGGTGCACGTTGAAGGCTCTCTGGTGTTCAGCACTGCTTTCCGTCTACACTGCAACATGCGAGACGGCTACACTAACATGCATTATATCGACTAGTGCATCCGACTCTGCCGCTGGGTATGTTTCTGTTCTTCGCTATCCAGTAAGGTCTTGTGTCAAAAACTTGCTGGTTAGTATCATATACATGGTATTTATGCTTAGATCACACAAGCACATACATGATGCCACAAACCTCTTGGTTATTGCTATTTTCTAGATTAAATTGCTACTAAAGTTGCCTAAATTTCTAACAATCCAAAAACGTGACGAACAATTCTCGGTAGTTAGCTTTGTGAGTATGCTGAAACCGGATGTCTTTGAGGGCACTCATTATAAGAGGTGATGATAGAGGTGCGTTCTATGGTTGACTTCTATGCACTGTTATTTTGTTGCAGAACCTAGGGCTGTTGGGCAGCGTACTCCTGATGAGGAGCGTGCGTTCAAACATGCTGACACTACATTCAAGGCAGCAATTTTGAGCGTGCTTGGAGACACCATAGTTGATGCATATGTGCCGCTACAGACTGGTAAAGAGATATGGGACGCAATTGAGGCTAAATATGGGGTTTCTGATGCTGGTTCTGAGTTGTATGTCATGGAGCAGTTTCATCACTATAGGATGGCCGATGGCCGTTCTATAGTGAAACAAGCTCATGAGATACAAACACTGGTAAAAGAGCTCAAAATTTTTGGTTATATATTGTCTGATTAGTTTATGGCAGGCTGTATCATTGCTAAGCTGTCACAGGCTTGGATAGATTTTGCTACTTCTCTGAAACATAAGAGACATGAGTTTGGTATTGCCGAGCTCATTGGCTCTTTGGATGTTGAAGAGAAGGCGAGAGCAAAGGATATTTGTGGCAAGAAAATTAGTGAGGAGAGTTATAGTGCCCATGTGGTGCAGAAAATCCTCCCAAATCCTATAAGAAGAAATTCCAGCGAGAACTCAAACAAAAGTCCACCACTCCTTTTAAGAAGAAGAAGAACAAGAACAAGGAAAAAAGAAATTGTTTCACTTGTGGTAAGCCTGGGCACTATGCTAGAGAGTGTGAGGAGGCTAGTGGAAGCCAAATAAGAGAACAGCAAACACAGTTGAGACTAATGAAGGAACAACGTGGTACGGTAATTTATTGCCTATTGTTCTTTTAGTTTGTCATTCACCTGATTGGTGGGTTGATATAGGAGCAAATATACATGTGTGTGCTCATATTTCTTTGTTTTCTTCGTATCAGGTCGGACGGACTTCCTCCTTGTTGATGGGTAATGGGGCGCATGTGGCTGTACGGGGTGTTGGTACGGTCGATCTAAAGCTTACTTCGAGAAAGACCGTGCAGCTGAAGAACGTGCATCATGCCCCTCAATAAAGAAGAATTTGATTATTGGTTCTTTGCTTTGTCGTGATGGTTTTAAACTTGTGTTTGAGTCTAATAAGTGCGTACTTTCTATGTATGAGACTTTTGTTGGAAAAAGCTATGAGTGCAGAGACTTGTTCTGCTTGTCTTTAACGGATACTTGTTTTAATTTCGTGAACCATGTGAGCCACGATAATGAGACAAATATTTGGCATTTGTGCTTATGTCATATTAATTTTGGTTGCATGACTCGCTTAGCTGGTTTAAATTTAATTCCAAAATTTGATTTGATCAAAGGTTCTAAGTGTCATGTTTGTGTTGAATCAAAGCAACCTCGCAAGCCTCACAAGGCTGTTGCGGCGAGGGACTTGGCTCCGTTAGAACTAATTCATTCTGATGTGTGAGAGATGAATGGAGAGTTGACCAAAGGTGGCAAGAGATATTTCATAACGTTCATAGATGATTGCACTCGATTTTTTCTACGTGTATTTATTAAAACAAAAGATGAAGTATTACATTAATTTAAGATCTATAAAGCTGAGATATAAAATCAACTTGAGAAGAAAATTAAA
This sequence comes from Miscanthus lutarioriparius, assembly GCA_904845875.1. Lineage (NCBI taxonomy): Eukaryota > Viridiplantae > Streptophyta > Magnoliopsida > Poales > Poaceae > Miscanthus > Miscanthus lutarioriparius. The sequence continues at coordinate 66,197 of CAJGYO010000911.1, read as the reverse complement.
CGTTTGCGGTTTGATCATGGGGAAGAATATTTCTCAAACGAATTTTCTGAGTTTTGCGCAGTGCATGATATTATTCATGAGAGGACGCCACCATACTCACCACAATCCAATGGGATTGCAGAGAGAAAGAACCGCACTCTAACTGAGTTGGTTAACGTCATGTTAGAGACTACGAGACTATCTAAGGAATGGTGGGGTGAGGTAATTTTGACAGCGTGTCATGTCCTAAATAGAGCGCCCACAAAGAACAAAGAAATTACACCATTCGAGGAATGGGAGAAGAAGAGATTAAATCTTTCTTACCTACGAACTTAGGGTTGTCTGGTAAAAGTGAATGTGCCAATAAACAAAAAGCAAAAGCTTGGACGAAAAACTATTGATTGTGTCTTTCTTGGTTTTGCTATTCACAGTGTGGGTTATAGATTTTTAATAATAAACTCTGGTGTTCCTGATATGATTGTTGGTACAATTATGGAATCTAGAGATGCAACATTTTTTAGAGTGAATTTCCTATAAAAAATACACCTAACACTTCTAGTCATGAATCTATTTTTCTACCTAAGACACATGAACCGGTAATACACACTGATGTTGAAACCCATGAAGAAATTCCTGAGGAGGATAATAATATAGTCACTCGAAAGAGTAAGAGATGAAGGACTGCAAAGTCCTTTGGTGAAGACTATATTATATACCTTGTGGATGACACTCCCACAACCATAGCTGAGGCATATTCATCTCTTGATACTGACTTATGGAAGGAAACTGTTTAAAGTGAGATGGACTCTATTATGTCTAATAAAACTTGGGAAGTGGTTGATCGTCCTTACAGACGCAAACCAGTGGGGTGTAAATGGGTCTTCAAAAAGAAGCTTAGGCCTAATGATACTATTGAGAAGTACAAGGCGAGGCTAGTGGCTAAAGGTTATACTCAAAAGGAAGACGAGGATTATTTTGATACTTACTAGTTACCCGTTTGATGACCATACGCGTGCTGCTTTCCTTGGCTGCCTCACATGGTCTTCTCGTTCATCAGATGGACGTTAAGATAGCTTTCTTGAATGGAGAGCTTAAGGAAGAGATCTACATGGATCAGCCTTATGGATTTGTAGCAAAAGGTAAAGAGGGTAAGGTTTGTAAATTATTAAAATCCTTGTATGGCCTAAAGCAAGGGAAAGGATCAAGATGCCCAAGAGAGGGGGTGAATTGGACTAATTACAAATTTCTTTGCAACAATTAAATCCTATGGTTAGCCCAATTAACCCCTTGTGCCTAGAAAGCGTTTCTATTGATCTAACGCACAAAAGTTTAGCACCCTAAGTTCCAATCCTACTCTAGCATGGCAATTCTAGGAATGTAAATGACAAGTAATGAATTGATCAAAGTAAATGCTTAAAGTAAAGAGAGGAGAAGGAACGCGGCGATGTTTTGCCGAGGTATCGGAGAGTTGCCACTCCCCACTAGTCCTCGTTGGAGCACCCGCACAAGGGTGTAGCTCCCCCTTGATCCACGCAAGGATCAAGTGCTCTCTACGGGTTGATTCTTTGACACTCTGTTGCAGTGAATCACCCACAACCGCTCACAACTTGAGTTGGGTCACCCACAAGTTCCGTCGGATGATCACCAAACTCTCAATCACCACCAAGCCATCTAGGTGATGGCGATCACCAAGAGTAACAAGCACGAACTCTCACTTGACCATGATAAGCCTAATGAGAAGGGTGGATGCACACTTTGCTACTCTTGATCTCACTAATGAGGGCTCTCTTTAGGATTCTCAAATCTCAATCACCTCACTAGGACCTTGCTCTTCTGGGCACTCTCAAACGTGTTTCTCAGCTGTTGGAATGAGCAAAAGTACCCCCACACATGAGTGGAGGGAGTATTTAAAACATGGACTGAACAACGAACCGTTATGTGCCTCTGCGGGGTGACCGGATGCTCTGGTCATGTTGACTAGACACGTCGGTCAGTTTACCCTGAACTCCAGTGTTTACAGTGTGACCGGACGCTGTCCAGCGTCCGGTCAGCACTGACTGGACGTGTCCAGTCGCAATTTACCCTCACTGGAACCTTACTGATGTCGACCGGACGCTGGCCCTCAGCGTCCGGTCACTTCACTTCTCAGCGTCCGGTCACTTCCAGATGACTTCACCTTGATCAAATGAACTGACCGGACTCTTAGCCAGCGTCCGATCACACCGAAGTCAGCGTCTGGTCAGTATTTGACCCTCCATTCACTTTCAACTCTCGATCATATATGAATGAAGTTGGCTCCATTGGATCTAAGGACTATTTTGGAGCTACCTAGTGCTAGTTTTAGCAAGTGTGCACCACACCTAACCCACTAGACTCATCTAGGTCAAGCTACCCATCCGTACCCCCCTTAATAGTACAGCCAAAGGAAAAATAAGTCCTAAACTACTCTATGTGTCACTCCAACTCCAATCGACACTTAGAACTAGTCCATCCTTAACCTTGTCGTTCATCATTTGAAAACCGAAACGATTTCCATCGTAGGGGCATGACCATAATGATAGCCCAATCGATCTCCATTACCATGACCTAACTTAATTGCCTCTACAAAACACACGTTAGTCACAGTAATCACGTATTGTCATTAATCACCGAAACCCAACTAGGGACCTAGATGCTTTCAATCTCCCCCTTTTTGGTGATTGATGACAATACCACCTCGAGTATGTGAAAGAGATGAGGTTTTTAACATGCTTGGTTCATATAAGCTTTTGGCAATAAGAACAAAAGTGTTAGGCAAGCTTATATGACCCAAGCCAACATGATGTACTCAAAAGATATGAAATAAGCATGAGTACAAGTAATAAAGCTCATTTGCATCAGAGTAAAACGCGGAAGCAGAGCAAAAGAGCATAGCACACATGATATGACATATAAATAATTCAAAGTAGAGAGCACACATGTCATATATCACGATCACGTAGATATCACTATCACATAGATATAGTTTAATGCATAGAAGTAAACACACGACGAATGCATAAAAGTGTATCACACATAAAACTCTAAATGTACTAGATAATAAGCTACTAAGTAAGCTAAGCCCCCCTAAATAGTCGCTCCCCCTAAGACTATCATACTCGAACCCTCTCCCCCTTTGGTGTCAAACACCAAAACCTAAGGGTCGGTCGGCGGGGCTGTAGCGGACGAGCCAGGCGCTGAGGTACGAGAAGCTAGCTGGAACTAGGCATCATCATCATCTGACCCTGAGCTCTGAGCAGTCTGACCCACTATAGCTGGAAGCGATGCTGAAGCAGTCTGGGTCGGATCAGGAACTGGAGCTACTGTAGGCTGTGCTGGTATAACTGAAACAGCTGGCTCTGATGATGCCACTAAGGAAGGGAGCGTCTCTGTAGTCCTGGTAATAGGTGCAACTGTAGAAGGACCTGGGACATGTAGATATGAAGGAGTAGGCTGTCCTGTCAACTCACTGAAGGATGCACCAAGGCTCCTGGACACCGTAGTCTCTGGCACTAGCAGCGAGGATGTCTCAACTGGTGTGAAGCCCGTCTGAAGAGATGTGAACTATGGGGCTATCACTGGCGAAGCAAAATACTGGGACACCTGCTCTGTAGGTGAAGCAAACTATGCTGGTGGCTGTCCCTGACTCTGAAGCCTACTAGGCTATAACACTAGAGTCACAGAAGTGGTGGCAGGCTGACCAAGCTGGGGCGAAGGCTATGGCGGTGGAGCCCCAATAGCTGTCACTACATGCTACATAAATCCAAGAAGCTGTTGTTGCATGAGGATCTATTGTTGATGCATGGCCTGCTGCTGCTGCTGTAGAGCCTATGTCGGCTGCTGAATAGCTAGCTACTGTCGCTGGAACTCGTCCTGCCAAGTCTGGAACTGAGCAAATGTAGCAGCTGTTTCCTGAGCCTGGCGTTCTGGTCCTACCTCATCCGCTCAAGTATAGCAAGGAGAGCAGGGTCTGTCTGCGAGGCAGGTGGCGCTGAACTGGAGCTGCCGGCCTTATGGTCATGTCGTCGTGGAGGCATCTAAGGAATGGGCCGATAGTCATCATCAGAACTGTCACTAGGGTCACTCATGACCATCCCCTCCTGCTAAGCAAGCTGCTCCTCCTCTGTAGCTACAATACCCCTGATAATATCATCCTACTGGGCTATAGACTTTGGCACATCGGGACAACGATGTGGCTGGCTAGGTGCCTGTGGCGTGCTATAATGGATCATCTGAGTCATGTTGTATGCAGGAAATTCCATCATAGCACCACTGTACTCAGTAAGCATCTCTGGTGGCCTCACAGTAACTACCCTGTGAATAAGAAAAGTGATCCAGTGAGCATATGGTAGCTGCCTGCGACCTCTGAAACCCTCTGCAATAGTGTCCTCCATCTCTGACAGAAGAAGATCCTAGATGTCAAATACTGTCTGCTGCATCAGAGAGTTGATAAGCCACAACTGTATACGAGTCAAGCCCTCGCGATACCCCATCCTCGGAAGCAATGTCCTCCTCATGATTGCCTCAAGCACGTGAGCAGTAGGAGTAAGATCACTGGGGTTCCTGCGCGACCCCTCGCCAAAGGGCTCTGTGAAACAGTGACGAACCAAGTCCGTAGGGGGCACCATACCAACATGAGGGCATCTGGGAGGCGCTGTCTATCCATAGCAAACCTCATGTAACCTGACAGGCTGCTCCTGAAGCCTGAGTATCTCCCTGACCCTAGTGCTCGTCAACCGATAGTCTCTGCCTCTGAATGCAAAGTGAATATAGTTATGCTGCGGGTCAATCCAGAGAGAAACATAGAACTGATGAACCCAATATGGAACATATAATCCGGTCCATCCAATCAAGTCTATCAGCCTCGATAGATATGCAAGGTAGGGGCGAATGTGCTCTCCGGCTGCTGCAACAATAGACTCGATATTGCACACCCTCTGAGATATGAAAACAGCTCCACTGTTAAGATATGCATTGTAGAAATCCTTCTACAAAGGTATATAGAACCCCTTTGATGCTCTCTCATCCCTCCTGGGTGGAAACCACACCTCAAAGTCCACGAACCTCAGCTGCTGCACCTGCTTGGCCGTGGCGACCTTCAGGTCAAGATGGGTCACTAGAGGCGGACCCTGTGGTCTAGGCGGTGGACGAGAACCCCTCCGCTGAGTGTCTGAGGTGCGACCAGAGCGACATAACTGTGGTTGAGGTGCCAGCTCTGTCTTCTCGGTCTGCTAGGATAGCTCACCCTCCTGAGTTTGCTGTGCTGGCTGTGCCTACTGCTGTGACTCCCCCTGAGGCTAACCCTCATCAATGGCAACACGCCATCCTCCAATCATGAGAGTCCCAGCTAGACCACCATGAAGGCGCTCAACTCACTCAAGTGTAGCCCTCGCTTATGGTGAAAGCTGGTCTGCGATCCAAACTCCACTACGAGCACCTCCTCTCTCAGCACGCTCTGCGACCTCTACAACTGCGGCGGCTCTCACTGTCTCTGCATCTAGATACTTGCGCTTCCTTATTGCCATCTTCTTTGTCGCCTTGCCTTTTGGATCTGCAGGCTGGCGAGGCGGGGGCCTCAGATCCTCATCACCGGGACCACCTCCGACATTCTTCGTATGAGCCATCTGATGGATCTGAGAAGAATCAACTGTCGCTGACAAAGATCAACTGTCACTTCCAAGGCTTGGCCTCGATCCGTACTCGCGAGCTTGGCCCCGAGTTGACTAACAACTACCACTGAGACCTCAACGGCACCGACTCGCTGCACAATATATGAAAGTGCATTTGCCCCCTATGTGGGTTTTGGTGTATTGATGACATCCAAATTAGGGACTAATGTGATCTTAATGAGATATGTTGCAGCTATTAGTCCCATGAAAGATTCAAAGAGTTGATAAAGATGAAATGGTATCCCTCGATTCTTGAAGTTGTAAAGGCGGACGAACTCAAAACGATCTCCAAAGGTTTTAATTTTGTTTTTGAGTTTAGGATTCACCGCACTATAAAGAGGGATGCAAGTTTAGTTGGTCTGAGGAAGATAGAGTGCTCAAGCATTTAAATAAAATCAAAAGAGAGTCACTCTAGCACTTCACGAGCACATAGAATAATTTTCTGTGACTTTCGGTGTCGGAAGTCTCGACCTAAGCCAAGAGTCCCAGCACCTATGCTTCTGACTGCTCACTGTCTGTGCACATCGGAAGTCCCAACGTTCGCCGGGAGTTCCGACCGTCGGAAGTCCCGACGTTCGCCGGGAGTTCCGACACTGACCTGACCCAAGCCAGGAGTCCCGGCATCTGCAGTGTTGGCTGTTTGGTTTACTACGCATGTCGGAAGTCCCGACGTTTGCCAAGAGTTTCGACACTGACTTGCACGCGCTGACTTCTGACCCTTTGTGTATAGCGTTTTCTGTTAACATCGAAAGTCCCAAGATCTGCGTCGGGACTTCCGACATTGATCTGAACGGTTGGATTTTCACTTGGAGTATAAATACTCCTCTCTTCACTTCTAACCATGATGGACTCATTTCACAGTTGACTCACTTCGTGCTGAACAGCTCCCAAGCAACTAAAGCACCCCTCTCCTTCCTCCTTTGCTCTAATCTTCGATTCCCTTAGGGTTTGAGTGAAAGGAGAGTGGATTAAGTGAGAGCATCACTTTGGAAAGCTTGAGCACTTGATTTCTTTGTCAAACCGGTTGATTTTGCGTCTATTACTCTTGGGGCTTTGCCCCTAGCCGGCTAGGTGTTGCCCAAGAGCTTCCATCTTGTGGAAGAGCCTTGGGAAGTTTGTATCACCCTTCGATTTCTTAGTGGAAAGCTCAAGTGACCTTTGTGGTCGCTTTGTGAGAGGCAAGGAGGTGGAAAAGACTCTGACCTTGGTGGTCACCTCAACAACGAGGACGTAGGAGCTCCTTTGTGGGGTTGCCAAACCTCGGGATAAATCCTTGTGTCCCGCGTGCTTGTTGTTGTTGTGATTGCTTGAGATTACTTATATGTGTTTGTCTCTTTGTCTCCAAAATCTTCATTTTAGGGTTTGGACTCGATCTACGGTTTGGAGGCATTACGGCGTCAACGGAGTGACCCAACATCTTCACCAAACCACTAGGAAGTGAGGTTGTAAGATTATTTATCTGCAAAGTTAAATTTGGCACTGCTTTTGTAGTTCACGTAGGCGTCGGAACTGCTGATGTTTGCGTTGGAACTTCTGACAACGTCGGGAGTTCTGACCCAAACGTCGGGACTTCTGACAGTGGCTGATAGATTTGAACTTAGCATTTGCATTAAATTTTTAGATATGCCTATTCACCCCCTCTAGGCATTGTTAGATCCTTTCAATTAGTATCAGAGCTAGGTCTTCTCTTTGTGTTTCACCACGTGAGAAAAAACAATGTCGGAGACCGACAAGATGCAAGCCGTTGCCGTCGAAATGGCCAAGAAAATAGCTGAAGAGTTGATGAGTGCTCAAGTCAAGCTCTTTCAAGATGAAATGAAAAAGATGCAAGATGAGATGAGCAAGTTGAAGGAAGAATTGAGCAAGAAGGTTGATGATGCAATAAGTGGCAAGAATGATATTAGTGACAAGAATGAAGCAAACAAAGATGCCGCTAGTGATATTGGAGCCGGTGAGCATGCTCATGGAAAAGGAATATATTCACACATGAGTTTTGACTATGGACAAATCATGAAAGGTTCAACACTACATACTCCGTCCGTCAATATTGGCAAGCCACCTCACTTTGATGGAACAAGATACACCGATTGGTCTTACAAGATGAAGATGCATCTAATAGCCACAAGACTTTGGGAAGTTGTGGATGTTGGTGTGATGATTCCTACTGATGAAGATAGTGAGATAACTCCAGAGGAAGTGCACAACCTCCATCAAAATGCACAAGACGTAGCATTGCTTGTGTCAAGCTTAGCTCCGGATGAGTTTAGAAAAGTAAATGCAATGAAAAGTGCAAAGTAAATTTGGGATACTTTGAAAGTATCATTTGAAGGAGATAAAAGTGTGAGAAAAGGCAACATACAGTTACTTCATGGTGAATTGGAAAGATTTGTATTCTTACAAAATGAAACAACACAATCCATGTTTGATAGGCTCATGGCATTGGTCAACCGCATAAGAGCTCTTGGTAGCAACGAATGGGATGACAACAAAGTTGCTAGAAAGATGTTCAGAACCTATAGAGCCAAGAACAACATGCTAGCATCCGTGATCATGGAAAGGCCCGGTTATGATGAGATGACACCTCAAGAAGTTCTTTCAAAGCTCAAGCATCATGAGTGTCTAGATGAAGATGAAATCAATGCTCACAGTCAAAATCCTAATGCAATGGGATTCAACAAGAGTGCCGCCCTTAAAGCAACTCAACAACATGAAGGTCAAGGTTTAAGTCAAGAAAAGAAGAAGAAAGTGAAGGATGATTCCTCAAGTGGAGAAGAAGATTCTAATGCGGAGGTTGCATTTGTGATTAGAAATCTTAGAAAGTTTATGAAGAAGAAAAGCAACCGCAAGACCTATGGTGATGGTAAGAGAAGGTTCAAAAAGAGATTTTGCTATGGATGTGGTCAAGTCGGTCACTTCATAGCCGATTGTTCTAATGAGAAAAAGAAGCACAAGCATGACAAGGATGAAGATAAGAAGAACAAAGGCAAGAAGAGAGGTGAAGCTCATCTTGAGGAAGAATGGGAGTCCAGTGATAGTAACTCAAGTGATGATGAGAAGAAGAAGAAGGGAGCCACAAACATCGCCATCCACCACTCTTCTTCACCGACCATGACCTTCCCCGACTCAACTTTACCACCAAAACTCTTCTCCAACATATCTTCACCACCGAGGCTCTTCTCTAACCTCATCGACAACGACTACTACACCCCAACTTGTCTCATGGCAAAAGGGGAGAAGGAATATTCCTCCGGTGGAACAAGTTGGGTGTTGTATAGTGGATGCACCAATCATATGACCGAAGAGAAGGACATGTTCACATCATTCCAACCAAGTCATGATCAAAGTGGAAATATTGTGTTTGGTGACAATGGAAAAGGTGAAGTACTCGGTTTGGGTAAAATTGCAATATCAAATGATAATTCCATTTTCAATGTTTTACTTGTGAATTCGTTGAGATACAATTTGTTGTCCGTTTCACAACTTTATGAGATGGGTTACAATTATCTCTTTACGGATAAGGGTGTGGAAGTTTATAGAAGGGAGGATTCCTCTATTGCATTTACGGGTCATTTAAAGGAGAAACTCTATCTAGTTGATTTTACATCAAATAGAGTAAATCCTGAGACTTGTTTAATGGCAAAATCTAGCATGGGTTGGTTATGGCATCGCTGACTTGCCCATGTTGGGATGAGGAACTTGGCCAAACTTCAAAAAGGCGAACACATCCTTGGACTAACAAATGTTTCTTTTGAGAAAGATAGGATTTGTAGCGCATGCCAAGCGGGAAAACAAGTTGGAACTAAACATCCCGTCAAGAATGTTGTGACAACCGAAAGGCCATTGGAGTTGCTTCACATGAACATATTTGGACCCGTCGCTTATATAAGCATTGGTGGTAACAAATATGGTTTTGTAATTGTTGATGATTATTCTCGTTTCACTTGGGTATTCTTTTTGCGTGAAAAGAGTGAAGTCCAAGGTATCTTCAAGAAGTTTACAAGAAGAGCCCAAAATGAGTTTGATGTCAAAATCAAGAGAGTTAGAAGTGACAATGGGACGGAGTTCAAGAACACCAACATTGAAGAGTTTCTTGATGAAGAAGGAATCAAGCATGAGTTTTTAGTTCCATACACTCCACAACAAAATTGTGTTGTGGAGAGGAAGAACCAAACGCTCATAGAAGCCACAAGAGCAATGTTGGATGAGTACAAGACTCCAACCAACTATTAGGCAGAAGCGGTCAACACGGCATGTCATGCCATCAACCGCTTATATCTTCACAAGTAAAGATAAAAGACCGCCTACGAACTTCTAACCGGTAAAAAGCCTAAGGTGCACTACTTTAGAGTTTTTGGATCCAAGTGTTTCATACTTAACAAGAAATCCAAAAGTTCTAAGTTTGCACCAAAGGTTGATGAAGGTTTCATGCTTGATTATGGTACTAACGAACATGGATATCGTGTTTTCAATAAAATCACTGGTTTGATTGAAATCGCGGTAGACGTGACTTTTGATGAAACCGACGGCTCTCAAAAAGAGCAAGTCAATGTTGAGAATGTAGGTAATGAGGAAGCCTCACATGAAGCAATCAAAAAGCTTGCTATTGGTGAAGTAAAGCCCATTGAAGACGAAGATGAAGACCATGTTGTGCATGATGATCTTGATCCAACCATTCATCATGTTTCATCAAATGAACATGGTGAAGCTTCCGCAACAAGAGATAGTCAAGATGGGAGATCAAAAGAAGCACAAGGTCATTCTCATGAAGATGGTGTCAACAATGAGCGAGCTCAACCACAACTCAACAATGAAGAAAGTAGTGAGGTCAACCCTCCACAAGCTCATGATTGTGATCTTCAAATCGATCATGACCATGATGATGATGTTGATGATGGCCCTATCCAAAGATCAACTCAAGTGCCGCATCCTAGAGTGCATCAATCCATTCAACGGGATCGTCCCGTTGATAACATATTGGGGAGCATTCGACGAGGGGTAACTACACGTTCCCGTTTAGCAAGTTTTTGTAAATATTACTCATTTGTTTCTCCTTTGGAACCTCGTAGGGTGGAAGAGGCACTTGATGATCCAGATTGGATGATAGCCATGCAAGAGGAGTTGAATAACTTCACTCGAAATAAAGTCTGGTCCTTGGTGGAAAGACCCAGGCAAAATGTGATTGGAACCAAGTGGGTTTTCCGCAACAAGCAAGATGAGCATGGCGTGGTAAAAAGGAACAAGGCAAGGTTAGTGGCTCAAGGATTCACTCAAATTGAAGGGTTGGATTTTGGGAAGACCTATGCACCAGTGGCTAGGCTAGAATCAATTCGCATTCTACTTGCCTATGCCGCCCATCATGATTTCTAGTTATATCAAATGGACGTGAAGAGTGCATTTCTCAATGGCCCCCTATCTGAGTAGGTGTATGTAGAGCAACCACCGGGCTTTGAAGACCCCAAGTATCCAAACCACGTCTACAAGCTCGACAAGGCGCTCTATGGGCTCAAACAAGCCCCTAGAGCTTGGTATGATTGTTTAAAGGACTTTCTACTCAAACAAGGTTTTGAGATAGGAAAGGCCGATGCTACTTTATTCATTCGCAAAGTCAATAATGATATCTTTGTTTGCCAAATATATGTCGATGACATAATATTTGGTAGTACTAATGTGGCTTTTTGTGAGGAATTTAGTAGGATTATGACAAATAGGTTCGAAATGTCCATGATGGGAGAGTTGAAGTTCTTTCTTGGATTTCAAATCAAGCAACTCAAGGATGGCATGTTCATAAGTCAAACCAAGTACACCAATGACATGTTGAACAAGTTTAACTTGGACAAGGCCAAGCCCATCAAGACACACATGCCAACCAATGGACATCTTGATCTTGATCAAGGAGGAAAGGACGTCGATCAAAAGGTATATCGCTCCATGATTGGATCACTCCTTTACCTTTGTGCATCTAGTCCCGATATTATGCTTAGCGTGTGCATGTGTGCAAGATTTTAAGCTAATCCGAAAGAATGTCATTTGATGGCCGTTAAGAGAATTTTTCGGTATTTAGTGCACACTCCTAATCTTGGCTTGTGGTATCCTAAGGGCTCCACTTTTGAGTTACTTGGCTATTCCGATTCGGATTATGCCGGTTGCAAAGTAACCCGAAAGAGTACTATCGGAACTTGCCAATTTATTGGTCGTTCCTTGGTGTCTTGAAGCTCTAAGAAGCAAAATTCCGTTGCTTTGTCCACAGCTGAAGCCGAGTATGTGGCGGCCGGCGCTTGTTGTGCCCAACTACTTTGGATGAAGCAAACACTAAAAGACTTTAGATGTGAGTTAACCAAGATTCCACTTTTGTGTGACAACGAGAGTGCCATTAAGTTGGCAAACAACCCCATAAACCACTCTCGAACAAAGCACATAGACATCCGGCATCATTTCTTGAGAGACCACGAAGCCAAAGGAGATATCGCCATTCATCATGTGAGCACCGAAAAATAATTAGCCGATATCTTCACAAAGCCCCTAGATGAGTCAAGATTTTTGTGCTTTGAGGAGTGAACTAAATATCATTGATTCTCGTAACGTGGCTTGATCCCCTGCACACACATTTTGTTTGATCTAGTTAGGAGAAAAGAATTGTGAAAACATTGTGTGCCACTTTCAAAATCTATTTTGTAATTTTCATGAGTGACTATTGTTTCGTATTGGATGAATGAAATCTAGTCACCTGTGAAAATATTAGTGTCCATCATATGTTTGCCCCACATGGTAGAGTGAGTGCAGGTTAAGGTGTTTTTCTATTTCCCTGCGTCGGAAGTCCCGGCTCGCGCCGGAACTCCCGACCGCCGAAAGTCTTGGCGTACGCCAGGAGTTCCGACGCAGATCTGACTGTGCCACATCCGTTTCCTGATTCCTTTTTATCTAGCCCGGTCACTTATCCAATCGGTTATTTTTGGTATTTCTTCCTCCCTCCTCCCCTCCCGACACCGCCTAGCCTCCTCCTCGCGCCGCCCCATCGCGCCCTCCCCCCCACCACCGCCCTACCTCGTGCTCCGGCCTCCATTCCCCTTTCTTGCGCCACCGGAGGCCTTGCCGGTAGTGCCAACCGCCCTAACCCCTTCCACCACCCATGCCCTCATTCTTCTTCGAATCATGGTGATCTTGTGATTGGTGTGGTGGAGAACCAATTGGTGGTGGAGATTGTGCCAGTGGATTTGTTCGTCGATGACTACGATTCGTTTCTCTTCATCTCTTCCGTTCTCGTTTCAAGGTACTACCATGGTGTTCTAACCCTAAATCCAATGTACCTTATGTTTTGCCTCTATTCTTTCTTCCTCTCTACTCCTCTATCTCCCTTGTTTGGATGTGTGTCATGATTTGAAGCCCCATGAATGGGATGGTCACCGTGTCGCCGGAAGTCCCGGTGACCGTCGGGAGTTCCGACCGTCGGAAGTCCCGACGTACGCCAGAACTCCCGACTATCGGAACTCCCGACTTTGGCTGGGACTACCGACCCTATGGTGACCACTCCATCCCTATTTCTTCACTTCTCGATGTTTGTTCACCTCTCCTTGTATTGTTTCTTAGTTCCATTTTGTGTTCTATGCACTCATGGAAGGTGGTAGCAGTCCCTCGCGCCATCGGGAAAAGCGTTCCAAGAAGACTCAAGATTGTGCCGCTGTTCCCAAGCCGCCTAGCCGCACCAAGGTGTCTTACTCGCGTGGTGGTGCTGGTGGTTCCCGTGGCCATGGCTGTGGTGACCAGGGGTCATCGGCTGCTGCTCCTCCTCCTGCTCCTGCCCCTCCTCTTGCTCCTACCCTTGTTGGGGCCGATGGTTGATGAAGAAGAGGAAGCGTTGGACCGTGCCGGACACACCCTTGCTGTTCCACCACTTTGCACCCCACCTCGAGGTCCGCCGAGGACATTTCAGCTTGTTCCATTCATCGGTGTGTCGCCGATCATGAGGGAGCCCTCCATGGCTCCGAATTCGTCTGGTGGATGGACTCCTCCCCTTCTAGTGGATTATCGTCACCGAGTCAAGGACATCCGGTACAATAGAGGAAGGAACCTGTATGCTGAGGATGAGAAAGATCTCCGCCTTGAGTATCGTTTCTGGCACCCCTTCCATTATGATTTCTATGATTCCATTCTTTATCGAAAGTTTTTGAAGAAGAAAGAGCCACCGGTCCTTCAGATGAAGTGCATTGATGCACATTCTCTTGGCAAGTACAAGGAACCCGAACTGGAGCAGATGGTTCGGGATATACAATCAATGGGGCTGTCCTACCTGCTAGAGTTTCGGAAGAATTGGAACAATGAGCTGATTTGTCAGTTTTATGCTTCTTATCATCATGAGAGAGACCAGACCGGTGCTGTGGACATTATTCACTAGACCACTGAAGGCAAGCACTATAAGGTGGACTTCGTCAATTTCTCTCGCCTTCTAGGTTTGGGTCAAAGCGACCGGAATGCCAATGAGTTGACTGAGTATGAGGATCTTGCTTTGGAGGAATATCAACACATGTATCTTGAGGGCCACAAAGCTAATGGACAGACCGCATTTCTGAAGCCATACTATTATGTTCTGAACAAAATCTTGAGACAGATCTTGTATCCCAAGGTCGGTGACTCCACCTTCCTTCGAGATGATTCACAGAAGGTGCTTTAGCGATTTGGAGATGAGTTCTAGAAACTTTCCATCAGCAGATACATTTGGAACAAGATCCATGATGCTACTGAGGATCTGGTAAAGCATCTTCCCTATGCACCATACATCATGCATGTCATAGAGCATGTATCCGGCATCCGTTTTCCCTATGACTCTGAGCATAAGCTCCTCAAGATATCCAACAAGACCTCTATCATTGCTGCTAGAGAACTAAAAGAACAAGCTGAGGCAGCCCAAGCAAGAGGGAAAGGTCCTTCGGGTTCTCGCTCTCGCCGTGGTGCTGCCACCACTACTGCTGCTGCTCGCTCATCTAGTGATGAGCCCCTTTCTTCGTCCTCCTCCGGAAAGAAGCCCAACAAGTTCAAGTTTCTAATGACTTACATGTTTGGACAGTGTTGTGCTAGTGCTCAGCGTGAGCACGACATGCAAGAGAGGCTATATCGGTTGGAACAACAAGCAGGCATTGTATCTTCTCCTCTGCCACCATTTGTGCCTCCTCATGATCCGTTGGCTTTATATGATGAGGCTTGTGCGGCGTATGAAGATGATGCTTCTTCTCGCCCGCATGGCAAGGGAAAAGCAACTGAAGAGGATGAGGAATATCAAGAGGAAGAAGATGATGAAGACGACGATGATGGTGAGGAAGGTGACCAAGGCGAAGATGATGACTACGACGATGAGTAGTTGGTTTCTCATGCGGCCTACCCCTTTTGGCACTTGTTGACAAAGGGGGAGTGTTAGGCTTTGATTTATTGTAATAAGTTAGTTGGTCTTTATGTTTTGGAACTTTAAAACCTTTAGCGTGTATGAACTATGTCGTGTGGTGGAAACCTTGTGATGGACAATTATCTATATGTGTTTGATGGATGTTTGTAGGACAAAGTTATGGTCAGCTATTTATCTTATTAGCTTCTACTTGTCTCTACTTATGATGGTGAATGCATTTTGGATGGCCATGTGTTGCTTTCAATTCTATTTTAAAATCTTGGCCATCATATTCTCTTTTACTTGTTGTGTGAAATAGCATGTCATATTGCATTCCTTTTTCACACATATCTATCTGTTTACACACACTTGTTGCACCCCACGGATTACAAAATTTAGGGGGAGCCTTTGTCTGGATGTATGCAAATTCATGTATAGATGGCTAAAATTGAAATTGAAATTCATGCATACATCAAGGGGGAGCTCTAAATAAATTTTGGGGTTCAAAAAGCTTTAGATTCTTTCATTCCTATAAAAGCCTAAGTTGGTTGTCATCAATTACCAAAAAGGGGGAGATTGAAAGTGCATTTGCCCCCTATGTGGGTTTTGGTGTATTGATGACATCCAAATTAGGGACTAATGTGATCTTAATGAGATATGTTGCAGCTATTAGTCCCATGAAAGATTCAAAGAGTTGATAAAGATGAAATGGTATCCCTCGATTCTTGAAGTTGTAAAGGCGGACGAACTCAAAACGATCTCCAAAGGTTTTAATTTTGTTTTTGAGTTTAGGATTCACCGCACTATAAAGAGGGATGCAAGTTTAGTTGGTCTGAGGAAGATAGAGTGCTCAAGCATTTAAATAAAATCAAAAGAGAGTCACTCTAGCACTTCACGAGCACATAGAATAAATTTCTGTGACTTTCGGTGTCGGAAGTCCCGACGTAAGTCGAAACTCCCGACAGTCGGAAGTCTCGACCTAAGCCAGGAGTCCCAGCACCTGTGCTTCTGACTGCTCACTGTCTGTGCACATCGGAAGTCCCGACGTTCGCCGGAAGTTCCGACCGTCGGAAGTCCCGACGTTCGCCGGGAGTTCCGACACTGACCTGACCCAAGCCGGGAGTCCCGGCATCTGCAGTGTTGGCTGTTTGGTTTACTGCGCACGTTGGAAGTCCCGACGTTTGCCAAGAGTTCCGACACTGACTTGCACGCGCTGACTTCTGACCCTTTGTGTACAGCGTTTTCTGTTAACATCGAAAGTCCCAAGATCTGCGTCGGGACTTCCGACATTGATCTGAACGGTTGGATTTTCACTTGGAGTATAAATACTCCTCTCTTCACTTCTAACCATGACGGACTCATTTCACAGTTGACTCACTTTGTGCTGAACAGCTCCCAAGCAACTAAAGCACCCCTCTCCTTCCTCCGTTGCTCTAATCTTTGATTCCCTTAGGGTTTGAGTGAAAGGAGAGTGGATTAAATGAGAGCATCACTTTGGAAAGCTTGAGTACTTGATTTCTTTGTCAAACCGGTTGATTTTGCGTCTATTACTCTTGGGGCTTTGCCCCTAGCCGGCTAGGTGTTGCCCAAGAGCTTCCATCTTGTGGAAGAGCCTTGGGAAGTTTGTATCACCCTTCGATTTCTTAGTGGAAAGCTCAAGTGACCTTTGTGGTCGCTTTGAGAGAGGCAAGGAGGTGGAAAAGACTCTGACCTTGGTGGTCACCTCAACAACGAGGACGTAGGAGCTCCTTTGTGGGGTTGCCGAACCTCGGGATAAATCCTTGTGTCCCGCGTGCTTGTTGTTGTTGTGATTGCTTGACATTACTTGTATGTGTTTATCTCTTTGTCTCTAAAATCTTCATTTTAGGGTTTGGACTCGATCTACGGTTTGGAGTCATTACGGCGTCAAGGGAGTGACCCAACATCTTCACCAAACCACTAGGAAGTGAGGTTGTAAGATTATTTATCCGCAAAGTTAAATTTGGCACTGCTTTTGTAGTTCACGTAGGCGTCGGAACTGCTGACGTTTGCGTTGGAACTTCTGACAACGTCGGGAGTTCCGACCCAAACGTCGGGACTTCCGACAGTGGCTGACAGATTTGAACTTAGCATTTGCAGTAAATTTTTAGATACGCCTATTCACCCCCTCTAGGCATTGTTAGATCCTTTCAATATAATAGATAGGATATACAAATAATTTTAATTATGCATCTAGAGATACGAAACCCTAAGAAAGCAAGCAATTAGGTATGAAATTGAAACGGGGGCTTGCTACCTGACGAATCGGCGATCCGAGGAGAAGAGAACCGACCATAATGATAGCCCAATCGATCTCCATTACCATGACCTAACTTAGTTGCCTCTGCAAAACGCACGTTAGTCACAGTAATCATGTATTGTCATTAATCACCGAAATCCAACTAGGAGCCTAGATGCTTTCAGCAAGCTCCTAAGCAGTGGCATGAGAAGTTTGACAAAACTTTGACATCAGTTGGCTTTGTTGTGAATGAAGCTGATAAATGTGTCTATTATCGGTATGGTGGGGGAGAAGGTGTAATTTTGTGCTTGTATATGGATGATATTTTAATCTTTGGAAATAATATTAATGTGATCAAGGAAGTAAAAGATTTTCTGTCTAATAATTTTTAAATGAAAGATTTGGGTGAGGCTGATGTTATTCTTAACATAAAGCTACTAAGAGAAGAAAATGGTGGGGTAACACTTGTGCAATCTCACTATGTGGAAAATGTGCTAAATTGCTTTGGATATAGTGATTGCACGCCTTCTCCAACTCCCTATGACCCAAGTGTGCTATTAAGGAAAAATCACAGAATAGCACGGGATCAATTGAGATATTCTCAAATTGTTGGCTCATTTATGTATTTGATATCTCGTTTGTTGTGAGCGAACGTAGCCGGTTTGTTTCAAATCTAGGAGATACACATTGGCATGCTCTTGAGAGGGTGTTGCGCTATCTGAAGGGAACCATGAGCTATGGCATTCATTATACCAGGTATTCGAGGGTACTGGGGGGTTACTGTGATGCTAACTGGATATCTGATGCTGATGAGCTTTATACCACAAGTAGATATGTGTTCTTACTTGGAGGTGGCGTTGTTTCCTGGAAGTCTTGCAAGCATATCGTTTTCATGAAGTCAACAATGGAAGCAAAACTCACAACATTAGACACCGCTGGTGCTGAGGCCGAGTGGCTTCATGAACTCCTTATGGATTTACCGGTTGTAGAGAAACCTATACAGGCTGTTTCTATGAACTATGACAAACAAACTGTGATAACTAAGGTAAACAGTTCTAATGACAACATGAAGTCTACAAGACATGTGAAAAGGCGGTTAAAATCTACCAGAAAATTAAGATACTCTGGAGTAATTGCATTGGACTATGTCCATACATCAAAGAATCTGGCAGATCAGTTTACAAAGGGCATGTCACTTAATGTGATAGAAGATGTGTCGAGGGAGTTGGGCTAGAGACCCACTTGAAGTCATTCCATAGTGGTAACATGTCCTATGTGATCGGAGATCCCGTGAAGTAGGATGGTGAAACAAGCTAGTGGTTGACTGAGGGAGAGACCCCTTATGTTAAGGTCCAAATCGTTTGAGATGCACTGTTTCTCCAATGCTGTAAGACAGGATGGTTAATTCCTTAATGTGATCCGAGTGGCTTATTTAAGCAGAGATGTTGACCTACAAGACATTCTAGAAGGAACACACCTATGTGAGTTCAATTGCCAGTCACAATCTATGAAATGTGGGTAATCTCTAGACACTCATGAAAGGTCTTGAAGTGTGACTTATATACTTCAAATAGAGGGGATGATTGTTGCAGCCTAGTACCAAATAAGAACTTTAGTGAAACTCAGCTCACACAAAACTGTCAATTCAAGGCACCGTCCATTATTCAGTTGTGACTGAGTGTAACTACTGCTCTAGATAGATGTTCAACTTAACAGTCTCCATCGAAACTCTGGTATATCAAAAAATATGGTTTTGATACTATCTTACTATGAACCCTAGAGTTTGATGGGGATTGTTGGATATATTATGGGCTTGGCCCACATAATATTTAATAATTCAAATAAACTCTGTGGCCCATAATAATGCGCGATATATGGTTTAATACCATATGAGATTTTGACTAGACATTGACTTGGCTTATATGGTTGGATATTGTCTATCTATATTGAGAGGCTAAGAAAAGGACGTAGGTGTGCCACACACGCGCGCCGCCGGTGGCGTGGGCGTGGCGAGGCAGGTAGGTAGGCAGGCAGCGAGCAGACTGGACAGGAGTGGTTTTGCCACTCAATCCACATAATTACAGGAGTTACTCTCTCTTTTACGTTGGTTGCGGTCTCCTCCTGACCCCGTTCACTTCCCTGGCCTCGAGCTTATAATCTCAGTCTCTCCGTTAGTCATTCTTCTTCGCTTTCGAGACACCACATATTCAGTTGCTCTTTGGTTCTCCCCGGTTCCTGTGCGCACTGGAGCTGGGAGAGTAGGGCCTCCGGAACGCCTGTCGTCTTTGAGTTCATCTGCTCGGGTGAAGAGCGGCAATCACGTTTTTGGATAGTGTTGCTGGCGGCACGACTACTTGCTACGTCTGCGTCCTCTTCTTCTCGACCCACGTTGAAGGCTCTCCGGTAATCGGCATTGCTTCCCATCTGCACTGCAACGAGCGAGACGACTACACCGACATGCACTATGTCGACTAGTGCATCCGGCTCTGCCACTAGGTATGCTTCTGTTCTTCGCTATCCAGTAGAGTCTTGTGTCAAAAATTTGTTGGTTAGTATCATATACATGGTTTTCATGCTTAGATCACACAAGCACATACATGATGCCACAAACCTCCTGGTTATTGCTATTTTCTAGATTAAATTGCTACTAAAATTGCCTAAATTTCTAACAGAATCTAAGCCTATTCACATTTTTCTTGACCGTCAATTCTTTTATAAAATATGTTACCGGTCCCGAAAATTCTCATGTTGCTTACATGGAGCCAAATTCTCTCTGATCTATCTTCCGCATCAGCATTTGTTTGGCTATAATACCATTACCAAACTTGCTCTAAACTAAGTCTCATAAGAAGCTTGTAGAGATTTTAGACTACTATGTATAGAGTGAAGTCATGAAAAGAGGCTAACAAACCCCCTTTGTGCGGGGACCTCTCTCAAGATTGATCCATTTGGGTCAACGGAATTAGGCTCACATGGAGTGGTGTACGTCTATTGTGAGTTATCTTTTTTAACTAGACAAGTCGATCAAGTTTGAAACATGAGAATTTCTAGAAAGTCATGTTATTTTTTCCATGACAAATAGTAAAGTGAAATTAGATATTCGAACATGCCAAAACAAAATTAT
The DNA here is from genome assembly GCA_904845875.1 of Miscanthus lutarioriparius. NCBI lineage: Eukaryota > Viridiplantae > Streptophyta > Magnoliopsida > Poales > Poaceae > Miscanthus > Miscanthus lutarioriparius. Next base: position 45,780 of record CAJGYO010000911.1, on the reverse strand, counting down.
TCTATCAGTATTTGTGCAACGAAAATTCTAAAAAGCTTGTGACGGAGGCAATTGAAGTCGTACAATCCATGCATGGCTACTTTCGAAATCCAGTCCTATCTACTTTTGAAATAGTAAATTACAAGCAGAATAAAATAAGTGAATAAAAAGAACTGAAGCAGATACGGAGTAGAGTACAGCGTCCATTCGTCCTGTGCCCAACTGCCCATCCCACCCATCGAGGTTTTACCTGGCTTTTGCGACGTGACGACCGATGAGCAGACAATGCACGCAACGCAAACATGCAGTCACCGAATCGGCGCAAGATGTCAGCCGGCCACCGTGTCGTCGTGTGCCTACCACCGGACTACTGGGCTAGCATGTGCGTACTGTAGCAACCCAACGAGGCAACGACTGTGGACTGGAGCAACAGTGCAGAATCCGTTCGGACAGTGTCTCGTGGTCAGCTGTGGCAACCGGAAAAGGCCACGGTTTCGCACCTCGCTTCAAATTATAAGTTACTTTAACTTTTCTGATACATAAAATTTGTTGTGTATCTAAACATACATTGTATTTAGATATAACCAAATAAATATAAAAAAAATCAAAGCGTCTTATAATTTAGAACGGATGGAGTAGTATACTAGCTAAGAGTCTCTTATTGTACTACTGACCGTGTTGAAGAGACCAATTAATGCTAATATGAAATCACATATTTATAATAAGGAATTTTGAATGCTAGAAGAAGAATATATTTTGGGACCCAAGAAAAATCAGGTGGTAGAAAAATCACACCCTATATATGCGGACGAGAAATCGTGCGTGCCTAGCAAACAGGTCTCGTTGACTGACTAGAGCAATAGAAGAATTTTGTTTGCCTGTTCATTTATTAGTTTCAGCCAAAGCTTATTAGTAATGATATAGTATTTTTCTCTCACAACCAATCAGTACCAGTCGGATTTATGAGTCCAGAAACAGGCTGGGTGGACCGGTTCTACGTTCTTTTTTCCGGGGTCACCACACCAACGCGTCCATCATCTACAACACATCGCTCTCCACTGGCTTCGCAAAGTCAGTAATAATATTCATTTGTGATGTGCTGCTAGCTTTTTCTTTGATGATGATGATGGGATGGATGGAAGCTGTGCTATCATCGTCTGCATGATCTTCATTCCTTTTACTTTTGGTTGCTTTGAGTTACGCAGAAGAAGCCTGAATTTACAATTATTTTATTATTATAATGATAATGATGCACGTACGTAATACCATCTTCGTCGTTCCCAAACATTCCGCTCATGGGGTGGGGCAGTCCAACAGCGCATGGCTGACCGGACCACAGCAGGAGTCAATAAAAATACTCCAAATATCCTAACAAGTCAATTCAGATGGCATGATTGGAAATAAAGGTTTCGGTGGAACACCTGGGGGCGCAAGTGCAACCAGAAAGATTTTTTTTGTAGACCCCCCTCTAAATTAAAAGTTAATGTACAGCCTTTTGCAATGCTAACTCTGTTTTAAAATAGCCACGTGGATGTTATTAAGCTTTCTACGTTTCTGTATGGTTTTATTATTAATATATAATCTCTTCTCTATCTCTTCTCTTCTATATCTCTATCTCTTCTATACAACTAAAATATATGGATTGTCAACGTCTACCCGGTAGGACCAAACATCCCTCAACATAGGTCCACCCGGCAGCACAAAAAACTTCTCATATAATCGCTTCCCTACTGGCGCAATTAAAGGAAAGAAACCCAGAATGCCTCCGGTTTTTTTCACTGTGCATGCGAATGGAAGGCAATGCCGTGATTGACTGATTGAGGACGGGAAAAAAATTAGACCATAATTGAGAAGGCAATGCCGTGATTTTTCCGTTGCAACGCACGGGCACAGTCCTAGTATATATATAATATAGATAGACAAATGAGGATACGATGCTTGGAGGACCCCTTTTCATGGCAGAATCTAAGCCCATTCGCATTTTCCTTGACTGTTTATTCTTCAAAATGCATTACCAGATCAAAGTTTAAAAAACGGTAATGCTCCTATCAGGGTGTCTGTCCGTCCGGACGAGATGGACCTGCCTCGCACGGTCGCCCCAGGCCCACCTCACGCCGCGCCTCGCGCCTCATGCCCCCGCTTGCGCCTAGCGCGCACTCCCCCGCGCCGCGTCAACTAGCCTCCATTGGGTGACAGCATGTAGATGAGCACATGTTGCAACTGTATGTTTCATGCGTTTTAGATGTATGTTGCATAAGTTTCATCTAGATGTTGCAAAATTAGATCTGGTGTTGCATATGTTGCAATGGCAATACACATATCTTACAAGTGTATGTTTCAAATGTTTGAGCTATTTCAAATATATGTTGCAAGTGTTTTATCTGTATATTACATATGTTGCACTGGCTATACATGTATGTTGCAAGTGTATGTTTCAAATGTTTGAGCTGTTTCAAATATATGTTGGAAGTGTTATATCTGGATATTACATATGTTGCACTGGCTATACATGTATGTTGCAAGTGTATGTTTCAAATGTTTGAGTTGTTTCAAATATATGTTGCAAGTGTTTTATCTGGATATTGCATATGTTGTAGTGGCTATACATGTATGTTTCAAGTGTATGTTCGAAATGTTTCACCTGTTTTAGACCTATGTTGCAAGTGTTTCATCTGGATGTTGCATATATTTCAGACATATGTTGCAAGCGTCTATTCAAAATGTTTCATCTATTTCAGACGTATGTTGCAAGTGTGTTTATCTGGATGTTGTAGTTGCTATACATGTTGCAAACGTATGTGTCGACAGAATATCATCGACAGTCCTCCGAGGGGTATCCCACGAAGCTAGATTGATCGGTAGAGAGGCGTGTAATCAAGAACAATAAGGTAACAGAGACACACGAGTTAGACAGGTTCAGACCGTCAGTATGACGTAATACCCTAGTCCTATGGCCTGTCGGATTGTATTGGCTATCGTAAGATATTGCATGAGTTTGGAGGGGGTCCTTGCCCACCTTATATAGTCCGGGGGCAGGGTTACAAGTCGGTTAGATCTGAGAGATAACCGGAAAGTAATAACAGATTACAGGAATCATGGGATCATACGTATCCTAACAGATCTCGTAGTGTCGACAGAATATCGTCGGCAGTCCTCCGAGGGGTATCCCACGAAGGTAGATTGATCGGTAGAGGAGCGTGAGATCAAGAACAAGAAGGCAACAGAGACAACGAGTTAGACAGGTTCAGGCCATCAGTATGACGTAATACCCTACTCCTGTGGTCTATTGGTTTGTATTAGCTATCGTATGATATTACGTGTGTTTGTAGGGGGTCCCTGCCCGCCTTATATAGTCCGGGGAGAAGGGTGATAAGTCGGTTAGATCTAAGAGATAACCGGAAAGTAATAACTGATTACAGGAATCTTGGGATCATAAATATCCTAACAGATCTCGTAGTATCTTCAGGATATCTTCTAGATGTCTTGTGGGAACCGCCGAGCAGAGTCGTGCCCCGCAAGGCAGCGTCTTGTGGGCTGGGCCACCCCTAGGAGCGTAGCCCATGTGGTCTACCGTGGGTATCCAGGGTCGTACCCCCCACAGCTAGTCCCCGAGCGCCTTATACCCGTTGTGCAATGCTATTTTGCGCTTGTCCGAGCAGGTGCGAGCAAAGCCGAGCAGTAAAACTCATGATCTGACCATCGTGATGAGTTGTCGAGCAGTTGCGAGCAGTTGCCAAGCAGCATGGACCATAGCCGAGTAGTATGATCCAAACACGGCTTGCCATAAGGGTGTAAGGAGCTCAAGTTCAGAATCAAAAATTTCCTCGCAGTGGACCAAGTGTGCCCACTTAGAGTCCTACCACGAGAGCAGGAGATAATCTTCTTCAGCCTCAAGGAGCGCGGAGTCTTCCAGAAAAAAGCAAGCACATTCACCGCGAGGTGAAGTGTGCCCACTTAGTCCTCGAGCCTGACAGTAGATGACGTAATCATGTGGTGCCAGGGTCCAAAGCAGAAGAATGAAAAAACCGGCCAAGCAGGCAGCCAGTCCCCGGGCGTAGACCCAAAATGCACATTCACCGCAAGGTGAAGTGTGCCCACTTAGTCCCCGAGCCTGACGGTAGGTGACAGAATCACATGGTGCCAGGGTCAGAAGCAAAGAAATAGTGAAAAGACCAGCCGAGCAAGCAGCCAGTCCCTGAGCCGCCGGCGGAGATATCGGAGGAGTCCAACCATGGAGAAAAAACCGTTGGAATAGCTGTACAGTAACGGTAATTGAGCCTCAATAAATGGCAGAGAAGTCGGTGATTATTCGGTGATTAACAACTGATGACGGCGATAAATGAGCGACGTGGGTTGCGGCTGCGTGAAAGCCCAGGTTACGGCCCATTAAGCCACGCCGGAGAATTCAGAGGGGCGCAAGTCACGGGAACGGTTCCCCAAAAACCCTCGAATGTAAAAGGGTGGGGAAAGTGCTTTATAACTGCACCGCCGCATCCCACATTCCCACCTTTGCCACTCTGCCATTTCATCTTCATCCTCAAACCTCGCGTTTCTAGATTCACTTCCAGATTTGCTTCCACCGCCGAATACCAATCACATCGGAGAGATGGCGCCGAAAAAAGGAGCTACCAAATCTAAGAAAACAAGCCCCAAGAAGGCGAGCGCCGGCACCCGGTGGGAATAAGAGTGGGTGCCATCGCGAATGGGAGAGGCGGAGCTTAACAGATTGGTGGAGGCTGGCGTACTTCCTGACCGTGCGACTGCCGGATGGCGACTGGCCCTCGGTGAGTCCTTCCCAACACCTCATACCGATGAAGTGGTGGTATTCGAGGATTATTTCTAGCGTGGGTTGGGATTTCCTGTTCATCCATTCCTGAGGGATCTGCTGGAGCTTTGGGTGGTTAGTCTGTGCAACCTCCATCCCAATACCATTCTGCACATCTCAATCTTCATCCACTTTTGTGAGGCATATCTCGGAATCCTCCCCCATTTCAACCTATTTTGTTACCTGTTCTAGATGAAAAAGAGAGGTGGAGGTGGTTCCAAAGTGGTCGGCAGGGTGTACCTCTAGCTGCGGGATGGGATGGTGGGTGAATACCTTACTGTTCCCCTGAACACATCATTGAAAGGGTGGAACGCCAGGTGGTTCTATATGAAACAGAGCCACCCAGTCGTCCGCTTTGACATAGACCACATCCCGGAGAGCCAGAGGAGCTGGTCGGAAGCGCCGAACATCGCTGACATGGAGCAAGTGAAGGAGCTTCTTGCCTTAATAAAAGGCGTGAGAACCAATGGTGGATTGGTAGCGGCAAGCTTTATAGTACGCCGCGTGCAACCCTATAAGGAGAGGGCGCATCCAGCCTTCGAGTTCAAGGGGGAGACCGACGGTACCCGAGAAAGGTCGGAGATGCTGTCGAGGAACATTTGTGAAGAGCGGGCTGCAGAGCTATTCGCCCCGTTTTCCTCGTTCAACATGTCAGGGTATACAAAGCCCTTCAACTGCAAGAATCTGCCTCCTCAGGTAAATATCTCAGTTGTGTATGCTTTTATCCTCCTTCATTGCCGAGCAGTGGATTGATTTACTTATGTGAAGATCCACTCACAGGAAAGGGCGGTGTACTTTTCAAGTGTGCCGAAGGGCAATTGGCCACCAGCTGTGGATGCACGACCACCGACACAACCTGAAGGAAGTGCCATCGGCGTCTCGTCAGATTCTAGAGGTACGGATGTTGGCCGGACGGAGAGTTCTCCCCCGGTGTCGGAGAAAACCCAGGGGAAGAGGGCAGCGGCAGACGAGCTGGCCCAGAAGAGGAGGAAAATGGCGACTGCTGCTCCCATCAGACCGAGCGGCATCTCGCTTGGCAATGATCAAACCACTCAAACTCGAAGAACCGCCATGTTCGACTGGTCTAATGACGATGAAACCCCGATGGACCCTCCACCGAGCACGATGGAGCCTCCGTGTAGCACTCCTGCGGGGAATCAATCAGGAGGATGCCAAAAAATCCCTGAGCCACAGACAAAGGAAGTCCCCAAGCAGCGAGCGAGGGAAGTTTCCGCACAGCAGACGACAGGAGTCCCTGCGGAGCAAGCGACGGGAGTCCTCGAGCAACAAGCAGAGAGGGCCCCAGAGCGGTAGTCAGAACAAAGGTCGACTGTGGAGGAGCCGAGACCTCCCCCGTAGAGCATGAGTGTTGACCCCATGATAGCGCCTGGGGGCTCAGGCAGGCACCGCCGGTTCAAGAAATTGAGCCGGTGGACCAAACCGTAAGTATCCTTGTCTTGGAGTTACTTTGCTGCAGTTTCTTAACTTTTATGGTGACTAACAAGCTGACTTGATGCAGAGCAAGTCATACGACAGATCTAGTCCTACCCGTCTAGGCTGGCGAGCAGCCGAAGGCTAGCTTCGGGATGGAAAGGACGCCGGTGGACCCCATCCTGGAGTCCCCAGGTGCTCGTCAGCACATGGGAGAACCAATTGCCGTCATTGACGGGGTTGGCAGTGGTGAGCAGCTATCATCGACGACAGACGAGCCGACGACAGCACCCTCGACAGTAGCTAGCGTCGCTGGGTCCTCTGGAGTAGAAGCTATAGTTACCGATGTCGCACCGGAATCTGGAGCGGAGAACCTTGCGGCGCCAAAGGAGCAGACGGCACTCCCCAAGGCATTGGGGGGCATGGTCAGAGGAGTAGAAGCTATAGTTACCGACGTCGCGCCAGAATCTTGAGTGGAGAACCTTGCGGCGCTGAAGGAGCAGACGGCACTCCCCAAGGCGTTGGGGGGCATGGTCGGACCCGCTATCCGGCCATCAAGCCCCCGGGTGGTGCCTTCGGCTGTAGCAGAGGAGGATGAGGTGGAGGAGATCGAGCGTGAGGAACCTCGACCCCAAGCTGTCCAGATCCTCCAAAAACACGGCGATGACATAGTAATTGTCGAAGAGGAGGACTCCACCAGGGAGTTCAGGAAACTAGAGACCGCCCTTGCTGGGGTGACAAAACATATCAACGTTAGCACCGCATCTGGAATGCTCCTCTTTGACGTTAGGAATTGGATTCCGACATTGTCATTATGCATTTGTAGGAGATAACTCGGATTGTCGAGCAGCGCCACCAGATGATAAAGAGGATGGAGCCCCTCGCCGAGGAAAACGAAAAACTCAAAGAGGCGGTGAACGTATCGGAGAGAAACATCCAGAGGGCCCGACGCGAGCGAGACCTTGCAGAGTCCAACGCTCGGGACCTGGAATACCATAGGGGAGTCATGTCCAAGCAACTGGCGGCTGCTTCCGAACAACTGCGTAGCAAGTCCGAACTACTGGCCAAAGTCTCCAAACAACTACGAGGTGCCTCTGAGCAGTTGCAACAGCAATCCGAGCAGCTCAGAAGTGTATTCGAGCAAAAAAACAGGTACGGTGTATAGGTGATTGCACTTTTTATTGCAGAACAGCCATATTTTTGTTGGTAACTATTGCGCTTGTAGAACAAGATGCAGAACTCGGCCAACTGCGTCAAACCGTCGAACAACTTCGACAGGAGAAGGAGAAGGTGTCTGAGCGAGCAGACAAACTGACCGAGGAGCTGAAAGGTGAATACCTCCTGGTCGGAATTACTGTTGAAGTAGCTTCCTTGTATGATGGAACATTGTAATGCTTGTAGGCTATCGTCATAAAGCCAAGGCACAGTTTGATGTGCTGGTGCAGGAGGCCAAGACCCAAAGAGATAACTTCGATGTTGTAGTCGCCGCAATTAAACCAGTGCTAGACTACGTCGACCTGGAACTGGCTATCCGGCCCGACTGTAGGTGGCAACGTTCGGACACCGTCATCCAGAGGTGCAAGGCTGCGTGGGAGAACTTCAAGAGCTTCAACCGCGATGCCATCGTGTCCATCGCTACTCATGTCCTTGCGGTGGTTCGATCCCATTACCCAACCCTCGACCTTCAGTCGATAGGGGGCGGGTTTGTCGAAGGGCTGAGCGATGCAGAGACCCAGCAGCTAGAGGATGAGGTGGAGGACGCAGCGAAGAATCTGGCCGGCGATATAGACCTGTTTGGTGAGACAGACAGTGAAGGCGGAGCTCGGTGATCTGCTCGACAATTATTATCTGTAATATCTTAACAGAGTGGTTAAAACGCGCAGAAGCGCAAAAACAATTATGTATGTGATATATGTTACAAGGTGCATGTGTATGCAGTTTGCTTGTATTTTCGGCGAAAAGATCTTCGCAGCCTTGACCATGACGTATTTATAGGAAGTATAAGTAGAGTCTGAGCAGTTAGTTCGCCACTGACCCATATGGCCTCAGCTAGCCCATAGTCCATGACATCGAGCGCAGAGCCCGTGCACGTGTAGGAGGAACAGGCGTGACCAAGGAACCGCAGCTGACCACCCATAACGCAGAGCGTGGAGCCCGTAGCACGTGTAGGGAGAGATCAGAGACTGGGTCTTCTCCAAAGAGAAAAAGAGCGGAACATGTTCTGCTCGGCGGTTATCGAAATAACTTAGAGATGTAGGTAGTATAAGCGGCGTTCGACCAGTTAATTCTGTGTTGAGCTCTCGGCCTTGGCTAGCCCATAGTGTATAACGTCGAGCACGGAGCCCGTGGACGTGTAGGATGAACAGGCGTGACCAAGGAACCACAGCCGACCAACCATAACGCAGAGCGCAGAGCTCATGGCACGTGTAGGGAGGGATCAGAGATTGGGTCTTCTCCGAAGAGAACAAAGAAAAAAAGTATGTTGCTCGCCGATCGGTGAAATATCTTTATAGATTTAGAGTAAAGTGTTCAGCGTTTTTGGAGAGAACGTGTGGCGAAATACGTTGGTGAGTTGGAGGAAATGTATTCAGTGCTTTGGAGAAAACGTGCTCGGCAATTTAGAGAAAACTTGTTCGGCGATTTTGGCGAAAACTTATTCGGCGATTTTGGCGATAATGCATCGGCGTTTTGGAGAAATCGTTCGGCGATTTTGGAGAAAATAGTTTGGCGATAACATTGGAGTTTTGGAGAAACGTGATTGGCGTGGTTATGGTGATTTCGTATTGGAGTTCGTTATGAAGTAGCATAGAGCTCGGCGACTGTAAGTGGAAGTTAAACCATAATGGAGACAAAATGGAGACAAGTTATCGAGACCAAAACTTTATTCAACATAAAAGTGGAGAGTACATATCTAGAATGTTTTAAGGATAGAAACGTATAAGGTGCTCGATGTGCCACGAGTTGGGAACATCGATTCCTTCTAAATCACTTAGGCGATATGACCCTGGTCGGGTGACCTCTTTGACGACGTAAGGCCCTTCCCAAGGGGAGGAAAGCTTGTGCATCCCTTTAGTTTTTTTGTTTTCTGCGAAGAACGAGATCGCCGACAGTAAATGAACGACCTTTGACATTTTGGTTGTAGTACCTCCGCAAGCCTTCCAGATATTTGGCTATGCGGACGCAGGTGATTAGGCGTTCTTCCTCGGCCTTGTCGACGTCCTCTGTCCGAACAGCTGTGGCCAGCTCTTCATCATAGTTTTCCACCCTAGGTGCTCAAAAGGCAATGTCCGCTGGTAGTATGGCTTCTGAGCCGTAGACCAAGAAGTATGGAGTCACACCGGTGCTGCGACTAGCTTGAGTACGCAGTCCCCAGACTACAGCATGTAGTTCCTTGAGCCATCTGCCCGGGTGCTTTTCTTCTTTCTGATATAGTCGCTTTTTGAGGGCATCAAGGATCATGCCATTCGCCCGTTTGACCTGGCCATTGGCTCTAGGATGGGCAACGGAGACATATTTGATGGAGATGCAACGGTCTTCGCAGAAGTCCCAGAAGTGATGGCCAGTAAATGTTGTTCCGAGGTCGGTGATGATGCTGTTCAGGAGACCAAACCTGTGGATGATGTCTTCGAAGAGCTCGACTGCTTTCTTTGCAGTAGCCGAGATGAGCGGTTTGTTCTCAATCCACTTGGAGAACTTGTCGATGGCGACATACACGTATCGGAAACCGCCTGGCGCTGGCTTGAAAGGCCCAATCATATCCAGTCCCTAGCATGCGAAGGGCTAGGAAGCTGGGATGGTTTGCAGCTCTTACGCCGGCACGCGTATTTGCTTAGCGAAAATTTGGCATCCTTCACATCATCGGACGAGGCCTTCTGCATTGGAGATGGTTGTGGGCCAATAGAAACCAGCTCGGAAAGCCTTGCCGACCAGTGTTCTCGAGGCCGTGTGGTTGCCACAGGAACCAGAGTGAATTTCGAGAAGTAGCTTTACTCCCTCCTCTTGGGTGATGCATTTCTACAGTATCCCTTCCTTGGCACTTTTCCTCATCAAGTTGTTGTCCACCAGCACGTAATGCTTGCTTCGACGAATTAGGCATTCGATTTCAATCTTGTCAGCGGGTACCTAGGCGCTGGTAAGGTACTTGATGAATTGCTCCCTCCAATTGGCGGCTGGCGAAGGTACTGTAAGTACCAGCTGCTCAACGAGGGGAACTTCCTGAACTTCCTTATCTTCTTTGATGGATGGCGCCAGGAGATCTTGAACGAAGACCCCTGGTGGGATCACGGCGCGAGAAGATCCCAACTTGGATAAATGATCGGCGAGCTGGTTTTGGTCGCATACCACGTGGTGGTACTCGATGCCGTAGAATTTTCCTTCAAGCTTCCTGATTTTGGCGCAATATGCATCCATCTTCTCGCTGGAGCAAGACCAGTCTTTGTTAAGCTGGTTGATGACCAGCGCGGAGTCCCCATATACCATGAGGCATTTGACGCTGAGCTTAACGGCTATATGGAGCCCATGGAGACATGCTTCATACTCGGTGGCGTTGTTAGAGGCTGGAAAGTGTATCCGAAGGACGTATCGGAGCTTATCCATGGTCGGCGTAATAAATAGAATGCCCGCGCCAGCACCATTGATGTTAAGGGCGCTGTCAAAGTACATCACCCAGTGCTTGGGGCAGGTGGCAACGATGGGCTCTTGGGTCTCGGTCCACTCAGCGATGAAATCAGCAAGCTCCTAAGACTTGATCGTAGGCCTACTTCTAAATTCAATGGAGTAAGTGCCGAGCTCAACAGCCCACTTGATGATACAGCCGTTGGCCTCTTTGTTGAGGAGAATGTCCCCCAGAGGGAACTCGGTGGCCACGGCGATCTTGTAATACTCGAAGTAATGCCGGAGCTTACGCGATATGATCAGGATGGCGTATAGCAGCTTTTGGACCTAAGGATAACGATTTTTGGGCTCGTTAAGGACCTCACTGATGAAGTATACCGGACATTGCACCTTATAGGCATGCCTGACCTCCTCACGTTCGACCATAATGGCTGTGCTGACGACGTGGGAAGTAGCGGCGATGTAGATCAGGAGAGTTTCATCTGGCAGTGGCGCCGTCATGATCAGAGGCTTTGTTAGGAACAACTTGAGCTGCTCAAAAGCTGCATCTACCTCCTTCGACCAGGAAAAACGCTCGGAGGCCTTGAGGAGTTTGAAGAATGGAAGCCCTTTTTCACCGAGGCACGATATGAAGCGGTTTAAAGCAGCATGCAGCCTGTAAGTTTCTATATATCCTTGATGCATGTTGGCCATTTCATGTTGGTGATGGCGGATACCATGTTAGGGTTGGGTTCGATGCCACGAGCGCTGACGATGTAGCCCAGCAGTATAGCGGATGGAACTCCAAAGATGCACTTTGAAGGGTTCAACTTCCATCGGTACCTTTTCAGGTTGGCGAATGTTTCTTTGAGGTCGGCGATAAGCTCATCGGAGGTCTTGGATTTGACGACCACATCATCGATGTAAGCTTCGACGTTGCGGCCGATCTATTGATCGAGGCACATCTGGATAGCCCTTTGATAAGTCGCCCCGGTGTTCTTTAGTACGAAGGACATGGTGGTGCAGCAGTACACCCTAAAAGGCGTGATGAATGACGTCTTGATCTGGTCTTCTTCCTTGAGAGAGATCTGGTGATAGCCGGAGTAACAGTCAAGGAAGGAGAGTAGTTCACAATCGGCGGTGGAGTCTACAACCTCGTCTATCCGAGGTAAACCGAAGGGGTCCTTAGGACAGTGTTTGTTGAGATCAGTGTAATCAACGCACATTCTCCATTCTTTATTCTTTTTTCGAACGAGAACAGGGTTTGCTAACCACTCAGGATGATACACTTCTTTTATAAATCTGGCAGCTAAGAGCCGCTTTATTTCTACCCTAATAGCCTCCTTGTCTGGCGTGAATCGGTGGAGTTTTTGCTTGATCGGTTTGGCGGTCGGCGAGATGTTCAAGGAGTGCTCGATCTTCTCCCGTGGTACCCCCGGCATGTCTATAGGTTTCCAAGCAAACACATCAGTGTTGGCACGTAGGAAGGAGACGAGCGCACTTTCCTATTTGGGGTCAAGGTGAGCCCCAATCTTCACGGTCTTGGAGAGGTCGTCGAGGCCGAGGGTGACCTCCTTGACTTCCTTGGACTTAGCGGAGGCACGAGGAGGCTCCATCTCTGGGATCTCCATGTTGTCGGCGGACACCGTCTTGGCTTCGGTGACCACGCTGGCCATCTAGATGGAGAGGTCGGTAGCTTCGGTGAGGGCGAGGCTCTCTGTCTCACAGGCGTAGGCGATGGAGAGGTTAGCCCGTAGAGCCAGAACTCTAGCAGGTGACGACATCTTCAGCACCAGATACGCGTAGTGCGGCACAGCCATGAACTTGGCCAGAGCTGGCCGACCAAGTATGGCGTGGTAGGCGGTGTTGAAGTTGGCGACGTAGAAGTTGATGTGTTCGACGTGGTAGTTGCTTGCCGTGCCGAACTATACTGGTAGGGTAATCTCTCCAAGCAGTTTGTAGGCCCTGTCAGGTACAACACCCCAAAAGGAGGAGTCGGAGGGTGTGAGATCTGACAAACCGAGACCCAGCTCCTTTAGGGCTCCGGCGAAGAGGAGATTTAGAGCGCTCCCACCATCGACGAGCACTTTTCCGAAGAGCACCTTCTAGACGGTTACATCAAGGACAAGGGGGAAACGCCCTGTGTAGGGAATATTCGCCCACTGGTCGGCCCTGCTGAAGGTGATAGGGACCTCAGACCATGGGTGATAGCTGGGGTTGGTGGTGGTGTCTTCCGTAATGACGGAGAGCACCCGCCGTGCGGCGAGCTTCCGTTCTCTTCTGCTCTCAGTGGAGTCGAGGCCCCCGAAGATGGTGGCGACCACCTTGTCGTGGTCCTGGAAGGCATTGTTGTTGCCCCCAGGTGGTTGGCGACCTCCAGCTCTGTCGTTGGCATCATCGTCTAGCTTCTTGTCCTGGAACTCCTTAGCCAAATCGAGGCAGTTCTTCATCTTATGTTTGGCATTCTTGTGAAGAGGGCACGGGCCGTCGAGGATCTTTTGGTACTGTTCATCATAGTTGCGTTTGGCGTGAGGTTGACTGACGGCGGCGATGATGTGGTCTGGCCGGTGGCGGCGATTTTGGCCAGACTTGGGTCCTTCTGGTTGATCACGACCACTGTCACAATTATAACTACGGTCGTCGAAACGGCGGTCGTTGTGGCGCCGGTCATCGAGGCGATCGTCGTAGCGGCGAGGTGGGCGATGAGTGCCCGCGTCCTCGTTGAAGCCCAACTCGGCTTCCTCAGCGTCGGCGTACTGATTGGCAGTAGTGATCATCTCGCCGATGCCTGTGGGCGGCTTGTGGTTGAATTTAGAGCAAAGCTCACGATGGTGGAGCCCTCGGATGAAGGCGGTGATGACCTCAGCTTCCATGATGTTGGGAATAGAGTTCCTCATCTCGAAAAAGCGTCGAATGTAGCTACGAAGGAGCTCGGACGGCTTCTGGTTGACGCGGTTGAGATCATGCTTGGTGCTCGGCCGAGTACACATAGCCTTATAATTGTCGGTGAAGACTTTTTTTAGCTCTTCCCAAGATCCGATGGAGTCCGAGGCAAGGCTAGTAAACCAGCTCATGGCGGGTGGCGTAAGCATGACGGGCAGGTAGTTTGCCATGACATGGGTATCTCCTCCGACAGCGCGGACAGCGGTGGCGTAAGCCTGTAGCCACTATGTTGGATTCATTGTTCCCTTGTAGGGCTTGACCCCAGTGATCATAAAACCACAGGGCCATCGAAGTCGAGCGCCCTTATGAAAGTTGGGGGCCCGTCGGGGTTGTCGACGCCGTTGTCTGCAGCGTTGCCATCAACGATCGGCTCGAGGGCTGAGTCTGGGTTGCCGTACTCCTGCTCATACTCCTGGCGGTGACGTACTTTGTCTTCATGGCGACCGAAGCGATGTTGCTCAATACGCCATCGTGCATCCCATAGGTTGTTGAGGTGCACTTGAGCGTCCTGTTTGACCTCCTGGTCGTGTTAGCGAAGGTGTTCGGCACGGTGGCCCCCGGCTCCCCCCTGGAGAGGCAATGACTGGTTGGCGAAACAGCTTTGACTGGGGCGGTGATTGGATCTTGGCATAGCTGATCGGCGAACCGTGCTTGTTGAGCATGAAGGTCTCTGATCCTCGCGGATCTCATTGACTTGACAGTGTGCCGCTTTAAGCATGGCAACGACCTTGGCGAGCTCGGGCGTCTGTGGGAGGTGGGCGAGTTCATTAGCGGCCACTGCTAGATTGGCTCTTGGAGTCTTGAAGACATCGTGGCCATCGACGCGGAGAAACTCTTCGTCGAGGTCGCGGTGGAGTGGGAGTGGCCATCCTTGTGAGTCGAGCCGATTATTCCGAGCAGCCTCGGCCCTCGCGATGGATGCCTCATTTTCTCGGCGCTACGCGCGGTTGACGTTCTGGTTCTCACGAGCGATGCGTTCCTCCTCGGTTTCGCCGTTCCAAGGAGGGTTGTCGATACTAACGTTGAAGATTGCACCACCCCGGAAGGGTGGGAGAAGGAGTTGCTCAGAGAAGGCTTCGGTGAGGCTCTCCGTAGAGCCCTGAGACTCGGAGCCCAGATTTTCCTCTGGGATGGTCTGGAGGGATGCTCCGGTGCACCGGCCTATATGTAGCTTGTTGACGGCTAGCGGAGGCTGGACGGCGAGCTGGTCGACAAGTGGGAGGGTGTCTCCCACCTGGTCGGTGAATTTTTCCCTCAGGGCATCTTGGTAAATAGCGGCGTCATTGGCGAGCCCAAAGGGCAGTGCTGCGACTCCTGGAGTTTCCCAAGCAGACCCCAATAGATCTGGATCGGAGGGTGGTCGGCACTGAACCAAGGTGTCCAGAGCCGATTCGGCGATGGAGAGGCAATCGGCAAGCTTTAGACCGACCCGATCGATGGACTCGATCAAATCATCATTGTTGATCTGTCTCCTCTGGTAGCGAGGAAGTGAGTGGCTAGTTGTTAATGAAGGAGACCTCAGAAGTGGTTCTGAGATCGGATCTACAGTCGCATGTGCGGGGATGGTCAGAGCAGAATCGATCTGCATCGGCTCAAGGAGCTCTCCAACTCCATCAGCGTTGATGATCCATGAGATCGATCTGACCGTGAAGATCTGGCCGGGTTGTGGGAGGGACAAAGAGCTTGCGGAAAAAGCCATCTTGTTCGACAAGGAAATAGCACGCAAGTCCCTACCTGGCTCACCAACTGTCGATAGAATATCATCGACAGTCCTTCGAGGGGTATCCTACGAAGGTAGATTGATCGGCAAAGGAGCGTGAGATCAAGAACAAGAAGGCAACAGAGACACACGAGTTAGACAGGTTCAGGCCATTAGTATGACGTAATACCCTACTCCTGTGGTTTGTTGGTTTGTATTAGCTATCGTATGATATTGCGTGTGTTTGGAGGGGGTTCCTGCCCGCTTTATATAGTCCGGGGAGCAGGGTTACAAGTCGGTTAGATCTAAGAGATAACCGGAAAGTAATAACTGATTACAGGAATCTTGGGATCATACATATCCTAACAGATCTCGTAGTATCTTCAAGATATCTTCCAGATGTCTTGCGGGAACCGCCAAGCAGAGTTGTGCCCTGCAAGGCGTCGTCTTGTGGGCTGAGCCGCCCCTAGGGGTGCAGCCCATGTGGTCTGCCGTGGGTATCCGGGGTCGTACCCCCACACGTAGTATCTTCAAGATATCTTCCCGGTGTCTTGCAGGAGGCGCCGGACAGAGTCATGCCCCGCAAGGCTTCATCTTGTGGGATGGGACACCCCTAGGGGCGTAGCCCATGTGGTCTATCGTGGGTATCCAGGGTCATACCCCCCATAGCTAGTCCCCGAGCGCCTTGTACCCGTTGTGCAACGCCGTCTTGAGCTTGTCCGAGCAGGTGCAAACAAAGCTTAACAGTCAAACTCACGGTCCGACCACCGTGACGAGTTGCCGAGAAGTTGTGAGCAGTTGCCGAGCAGCGTGAACCATGGCCGAGCAGCGTGAACTATCACCGAGCAGCGTGAACCATTGCCGAGCAGTGCAACCCAAGTACGGCTTGCCATAAGGGTGTAAGGAGCTCAAGTTTTGAAACAAAAATTTCTTCACAGTCCGACCACGAGAAAAAGAGATAGTCTTCATCAGCTTCAAGAGGCGCGGAGTCTTCAAGAATAAAGCAAACATATTCACCGTGAGGTGAAGTGTGCCCACTTAGTCCCCGAGCCTGATAGTAGATGACGTAGTCATGTGGTGCCAGGGTCCAAAGTAGAAGACCAGGCGAGCAGGCAGCCAGTCCCTGGGCATAGCCCCAAAATGACAAAAAGCACATTCACCGCAAGGTGAAGTGTGCCCACTTAGTCCCTGAGCCTGACAGTAGGTGACGTGGTCACGTGGTGCCAGGGTCAGAAACAGCAGTCAACTGAAGAAAAATCTCCAATGCGGCGAGGAACCGAGACGTAATGCCAACGCAGTCCCTGAGCCACAAGAGAAAATCTTGGAGAAAACAAATCGTGGAGAAAATACCGGAGTAATGGTTGTACAGTAGTAATTACTGAGCTGTAACGGTTGGCGGAGAAGTCGGTGAATATTCGGCGAGCCGTAACAAATTGCGAAGATAAATCGGCGATACGGGCCGCGGTTGCACAAAAGCCCAGGTAACGGCCCACCTTGCTGTTGCAGATAATTCGGAGAGGCGCAAATCGCGGGAACGGTTTCCCAAAAACCCTCGAATGCGAAAAGGTGGGGGGAGTGCTTTAGAACTACGCCGCCGCACCCCGCGCTCCCACCTTTGCCACTTTACCATTTCATCTTCTTCCTTCGCCTTCGCATTTCTAGATTCACATCCACGCGCGCTTCCATCGCCAGTCCCCGTCTAGATCTAAGAGATGGCGCCGAAGAGGGGAGCTATGAACCCAAAGAAGGCGAGCCCAAAGAAGGCGGGCTCCGGAGCCAGCCGTGACGAAGAGTGGGTGCCGTCGCGCACGGGAGAAGCAGAGCTCAACAGATTAGTGGAGGCGGGCATTCTTCCCGACCACGTCACCGCCGGATGGCGGCCGGCCCTCGGTGAGCCCTTCCCAATGCCTCATACCAACCAAGCTGAAGTATTTGAGGATTACTTTTGGCGCGGATTAGGTTTTCCTGTTCATCCGTTCTTGAGGGATTTGTTGGAGTTCTGGAGAGTCAGTCTGCGCAACCTTCACCCAAACACCATATTGCACATATCTATCTTCATCCATTTCTGTGAGGCGTATCTCAGAATCCATCCCCATTTCAACCTCTTTCATCACCTTTTCTGGCTAAAGAAGAGAGGCGGCGGTGATTCCAAGGTGGTCGGCGAAGTGTATCTTTAGCTGCACGATGGAATGGCGGGTGAGTACCTTACTGTGCAGCTAAACACGTCGCTGAAGGGGTGGAATGCCAGGTGGTTCTACATGAAGCAGAGCCACCCTGCCGTCCGCTGCAACGCCGACCACATCCTAGAGAGCCAAAAGAGCTAGTTGGAGATGCCAAGCAGCACTGATATGGACCAAGTGAAGGAGCCCCTTGGCTTAATAAAGGGCATGAAGACCAACGGTGGATTGGTGGCGGCGATCTTTATAGTGCGCCGCGTCTAGCCCTACAAAGAGAGGGCTCACACAGCCTTTGATTTCAAGAGGGAGACCGACGGTACTCGGGAGAGGACGGAGATGCTGTTGAGGGACATAGTGCAAGAGCGGGCAGCAGAGCTATTCGCTCCATTTGCCTTGTTCAACTTGCCAGGGCAGACGAGACCCTTTCACTGTAAAAATCTGCCTCCTCAGGTAAATATCTCAATTGTGTGTTCCTAATGCTTTTTATCTTTTGTCATTTTCGAGTAGTGGACTGATTCACTTATGCGAAGATCCATTCGTAGGAAAGAGCGGTGTACTTCTCGGGCGTGCCGAGAGGCGACTGGTCGTAGGCAGTAGATGCCCGGCCACCGACGCAACCTGAGGAGGTAGCCGTCAGCATCTTGTCGGAGAGTCCATCCCTGGTGTCGGAGAAAGTTCGGGGGAAGAGGGCAGTGGCAGATGAGCTATCCTGGAAGAAGAGAAAGACGGCCGATGCCGCTCCCCTCAAGCCAGGTGGCATCTTGCTTGGCGGTGACCAGACCACTCGAACGTGCAGTACCGTGATGTTCAAGTGGTTGGATGATGACGAAGTTCCAGTTGCTCCTCCACCGAGCACGAAGGTGTCTTTGCGTAGCACGTGAGCGAAGGAACAATCAAGGAGTGCTCGATCTTCTCCCGCGATACTCCTGGCATTTCTACAGGTTTCCAAGCAAACACATCGGCATTGGCACATAGCAAGGAGACGAGCGTGCTTTCCTATTTGGGGTCGAGGTGAGCCCCAATCTTCATGGTCTTGGAGGGGTCATCGAGGCCGAGGCTGACCTCCTTGGTTTGCTTAGACTTGGCGGAGGCGCGAGGAGGCTCCAGCGATGGGATCTCTAGGTTGTCGGCAGGCACCGTCTTGGCGTTAGTGACCACACTGGCCATCTGGATGGAGAGGTCGGTGGCTTCGGCAAGGGCGAGACTCTTTGTCTCGCAGGCGTAGGCGATGGAGAGGTTGGCCCACAAGGCCAGGACTCCTGTAGGCGAAGGCATCTTCAGCACTAGGTAAGCGTAGTGCGGTACAGCCATGAACTTGGCCAGAGCTGGCTGACCAAGTATGGCGTGATAGGCGGTGTTGAAGTCGGCGACGTATAATTTGATATGCTCGACACGGTAGCTGCTTGCCATGCTAAGCTGTACTGGTAGGGTGATCTCTCCAAGTGATTTGGATGCCCTGCCAGGTACCACACCCCAGAAGGAGGAGTCCGAGGGTGTGAGATCTGTTATCCCGAGGCCCAACTCCTTTAGTTCTCCAGCGAATAGGAGATTCAGAGCGCTCCCACCGTCGACGAGCACTTTTCTGAAAAAGCACTTTCTGGATGGTTGCGTCGAGGACGAGGGGGAAACGCCCTGTGTAGGGGATGTCCGCCCACTGGTTGGCCCTACTGAAGGTGATGGGGACTTCAGACCAAGGGCAATAGCTGGGGTTGGCGGCGGCGTCTTCCGTAGTGATGGCGAGCTTGCGTTCTCTTCTACTCTCGGTGGATGCGAGGCCCCCGAAGATGGTGGCGACCACCTTGTCATGATCCTAGAAGGCATTGTTATTGTCCCCAGGTGGTCGGCGGCCTCTAGGTCTGTCGTTGGTGTCGTCGTCTGGCTTTTTGTCCTAGAACTCCTAAGCCAAACCGAGGCAGTCCTTCATCTTATGCTTGGTGTTCTTGTGGAGAGGGCACGAACTGTCAAGGATCTTCTTGTATTGCTCATCGTAGTTGCGCTTGGCGTGAGGTTCAATAACGGTGGCGACGATGTGGTCTTGCCGACTGCGGCGATTTTGACCAGACTTGGAACCTTCTGGCCAATCACGGCTGCTGTCCCGATGGTAACTGCGGTCATCGTAGCATTGGTCATTGTGGCGTCAATCGTCGGGGCAGTCGTCGTAGCGGCGAGTTGGGCGATGAGTGCCCGCATCCTTGTTGAAGCGCACCTCGGCTTCCTCGGCATCGGTGTACTAGTTGGCGGTCATGATCATCTCGCCAATCCCTATGGGTGGCTTGCGGTTGAACTTGGAGCAAAGCTCGCGGTGATGGAGTCCTCGGATGAAGGCGGTGATGACCTTAGCTTCCGTGATGTTGGGAATAGAATTCCTCATCTCAGAAAAGCATTTGATGTAGCTATGGAGGAGCTCGAACAACTTCTGGTAGATGTGGTTGAGATCATGCTTGGTGCCTGGCCGAGTACACGTAGCCATATAATTGTCGGTGAAGACTTTTTTAGCTCTTCCCAGGATCCGATGGAGTCTGGGGCAAGGCTTGTGAACCAGTTCATGGAGGTTGGCATGAGCATGACGGGAAGATAGTTCGCCAAGACACTGGTGTCTCCTCTGGCGGCGTGGACAACAGTGGCGTAAGCCTGTAGCCACTGTGTTGGGTTCATCCTTCCCTCGTAGAGCTCGACCCCAGTGATTTTAAAACCACGGGGCCACTGAAGTGTTTGGAGCACCCCCGTGAATGCTGGGGGCCCTTCGGGGTTGTCGGCGTCGTCATCTATAGCGTTGGCGGCATTGAGCGGCTCGAGAGCTGAGTCCGGGTTACCGTACTCTTGCTCGTACTCCTAGTGGCGGCGTACTTCTTCTTCATGATGACCGAAGCGGCGTTCATCGATACGTCGTCATGCATCTCGGAGATTGTTGAGGTGCACTCGAACATCCTAGTCGACCTCCTGGTCGTGTTGGCGGTGATGTTCAATGTGGTTGCCCCTAGCTCTGCCCTGGAGGGGTTGCCTATCGTCGTGGTGCTGGTCGGTGAAGCGACTTGGGCGGTGATCGGATCTTGGCGCGGCTGATTGGCGAATGGAGGTTGTGGAGTATGAAGGTCTCTGATCCTGGCGGATCTCGTTGACCTGACAGTGCGTCGCTTTAAGCATGGCGGTGACCTTGGTGACCTTCGATGTCTGTGGGAGCTGGGAGAGCTCGTTGGCGGCCACGGCTAGGTTGGCGCTTGGGTTCTTGTAGACGTCATGGCCGTCAACACGGACAAACTCGTCATCAAGATTATGTTGGAGTGGCCTTCCTTGCGAGTCAAGCTGAGCCTCAGCCATCGCATGGGCAACCTCATTTGCTCGGCGCTGCGCACGGTTGACGTTCCGGTTCTCGTCGTTCCAAGGGGGGCTATCGACGCTGACATTGAAGATTGCGCCGCCATGGAAAGGAGGGAGAGGAAGTAGTTCGGTGGTGGTTTCAGTGACGGTCTCCGTAGAGCCCTGGTACTCGAAGTCTGGATTCTCCTCTAGGATGGTTTGGAGGGATGCTCCGAGGCGTCGGCCTACAAGCAGCATGTTGGCGGCCGGCGGAGGCTGGTCGGTGATCTGGTCGGCGAGAGGATAGACATCTCCAACCTAGTCAGCGAATTTGCCCCTTAGGGCATCTTGGTAAGCGGCGGTGGCGTTGGTGAACCCAAAGGGTAGGGCCATAACCCCTGGAGTTTCCCGAGTAGCCTCCAATAGATCTAGATTGGAGGGTGGTCGGTGCTGAACCAAAGTGTCCAGAGCCGATTTAGCGATGGAGAGGCAATCAATGAGCTTTAGACCAACCTGATCGACGGATGCAATCAGATCATCATTGTTGATCTGCCTCCTCTGGTAGCGAGGAAGCGAGCGGTGAGTTGTCGATGAAGGCGACCTCGGAGGCAATTCTGAGATTGGATCTGTAGTCGCAGGTGTTGGGGTGATCGGCACAGAATCGATCTATACCGGCTCAATGAGCTCTCCGACTCCATCAGCATTGATGATCCATGAGATCGATCTGATCATGAAGATCTAGACGGGCTGGGGGAGGGATGAAGAGCCTACGAAACGTATCATCTTGTTCGATATAGAAACAACACGCACACCCCTACCTGGCACGCCAACTATCGACAGAATATCATCGACAGTCCTCCGAGGGGTATCCCACGAAGGTAGATTGATCGGCAGAGAGGCGTGTAATCAAGAACAAGAAGGCAACAGAGACACACGAGTTAGACATGTTCAGGCTATCAGTATGACGTAATACCCTACTCTTGCGGTCTGTCAGATTATATTGGCTATCGTATGATATTGCGTGAGTTTGGAGGGGGTCCCTGCTCGCCTTATATAGTCCAGGGGGCAGGGTTACAAGTCGGTTAGATCTGAGAGATAACCGAAAAGTAATAACAGATTACAGGAATCATGAGATCATATGTATCCTAACAGATCTCGTAGTATCTTCAGGATATCATCTCGGTGTCTTGCGGGAGGCGCTGGGCAGAGTCGTGCCCCGCAAGGCTTCATCTTATGGGCTGGGCCACCCCTGGGGGCGTAGCCCATGTGGTCTGTCATGGGTATCCGGGGTCGTACCCCCCACAGTATGTTTGTAAATGTTTCACCGGTTTCAGACGTATGTTGTGGAAGTGCTTTCATGCTACAACATTAGCAAGCGTAGGGAGCGGATGCATGCAGATGCGGTCTGCAGCAAGCGAAGCGGGCGTGTGGCGCGTCAACAGGCATGTGGCGTGGTCCCCACCTGCATGCGCATGAACAGGCATCAGGTGCGCAGCTGCATGCGTACATGCACGGCGTGCAGGCGCAGCAGTTGCATGCGGCATGCGGGGGCGGGCGTGCAGGCGCAACAGTTACAGGCTGGGCAGGTGCCGTTCCATTTCTTCATGAGTGGAGCGCATTCGCGTGGGAACTGTGCATAGGGAGGAAAACTTGCTGCCACTCCTGCAACAGCATGCAGTTGAGAAAGGGCACTGCTGGCGCATGCAAGAGTGAGGGAGCAGGACATGCAGGGGGTGCTCGATGCTGGGGCGGGCACGCAGGAGGAGGTGAGGCGTAGTAGTTAGGGTGGACAGCGCGGCGAGGCATGCGCGTGCATCCGGACGGGGGCTAGCTTCTGGACGTCCGAGCGCTCTCCCCACCCTTAAAAATGATATACTAGTCCACATATTTAGAATGCGCTACCAGTAAATTATATTAATAAATGCTTACCAAAAATATGAGATGCATCTCTCGACCTCTCTACTATCAAGGTGTTTATTACGCGACGCACATTTATAAGGGCACCTGCAACGGGTCGTTAATTAAGAGCTTTCTGTAAGCATCCACGTAAGAGAAAGCGGGAAAGAGAGACAACGTCTTGCCACTATGCCTGGTGCGAGGGCCGCTTCACGGATTACAAGATATGCATGGGTCCCTACACAAAGTGTTTCGGTTTCGTCTTCGCACACGTGTGGAGAACTTGCCTTGTGCCACCATGGATGGGGCTGGGAGGAGTGCTGCCACAAATGCCAAGCGCGAGCAAGGTTGCAGTCGTCGGTTGCTGCCGCTACGCACAGGCGAGGACAAGGCCGCCGTCGCCACCGTTGCCGGGCGCAACAGGCTCGGTAGCTGCCGCCACCATGGCGACCTCATGACACTTGTCTCCTCCTAACCCTAGGCTGCACTTGAGCTTGCCATCTGTGAGGGCCCACAGCGCTAATGGTATCGAGATACATAGATGAGGTGGCACGAATATGGCATCACTATGGTTTCGGAGTGGAAAGTGAGGGGGATAGACACAGAGATCGAGGAGAAAGGGATTGTGTCGTTTTATTGTCGCTCTCGAGACCGACATAGAGTCAACACTAACGTGACATGATCAAACCCACTCCATGTCGAATGAAATAGACAAAAGTGTGCCCAAGTTCTACAGCTAAACAATTTAAACCTTCACAATCCTCTAACAAGACCATTCATTGCTACTACACACTTGAACCCTATTTGGGGCGACTTATTCTCACCTCAGTTTCGAATCAAAACTACCTTCTTCCTCCCACAGGTAGCTTCTAAAAGAATCTAGATCAAAGAAATCACATGGGCCATGGATGTTTGGATGCTAATTAGGAGGATTAAACATGAGCTAATTATAAAACTAATTGCAAAAGTTGTGGCTAATTCGCGAGACGAATCTATTAAGCCTAATTAATTCATCATTAGCACATGTTTACTGTGGCACCATAAATTTGTCTCGTGAATTAGCCCTCGTTTATTAATTAGGTTTATAGTAAACCTATATTTAATACTTCTAATTAACATCTAAACATCCGATGTTACGGAGCTAAACTTTAGCCCCCTAATGTCGAAACGGGCCCTTGGGCTCACATGGAGTTGGCGGGTTTGGTGTGAGGTATATCCTTTTAATTAGACATGCAAATCTTGTTTCGAACACGGGAATTTCTGAGTAAGTCTTGCTGTTTTCGATCTGAGGGAAATAGTAAAGCGTAATTAGATATCCAAACATGTTAAAAAGGAATTATCTATTGAGGTATTGTTACAGCAACTCTCTCAATATTGACAAAGATAATATTAGGCTACCTTAATATATGTATATTGGGAAAACATTATTGGAGAACTAATGGACATGCTCTATGCCACCACTATCCTCTTTTCTGGGTTACAAGCAGAATTAAAAAAATAATAAAGATAGATATATACCAATCTTGCCATCATTTCCAAAGAATTCAAGCAGAGTAGTACTTCGTCCTGCCCAAGCCCAAGTGCCCATCCATCGTACATCAAGTTTTCAGTTCACTTTTGCGACGTGGCGACCGTGCAGACAATGCACGCAACGCAAGCGAGCTTTACATGCAGTCAGTCACCGGATCGCCGGATCGGCAAGATGTCAGTAGGCTGTCGTGTCGCGTGCCACTGTGCGGCTGTGCCTATCAGCGCACTAGCAAGTAGCAACCCAAACCAACCGAACCCAACGAGGAGGCGACGGCAACGGCGACTGGACCGGAGCAACGGTGCAGAAGCCGTTCGGAAGTTGTTGTGGTCAGCTGTGGCAACCGGAAAACGAGTGCTGCGTCGCGCGCGGGTCACTGCTCATCATCAGTCTAAAAGCCACGGTTGGGAAGACGTGGGCGTGTTCGTTTGTAACATGGGAATTTCTACGACGACCACGCCAAGTTTGAAACGTAGGAATTCCTTACGATTGTATAGTTCATATATGGTCGTAAAACTACCTTATGAAAAATATATTTACTGAAGCCTCGTTCGTTTGGTTAGCCTTCGATCCGAAAAGATTACAATTTAGATATGATACTAGTTTATTTTGATCCGCGTGTGACGCCGGTGTGTTTTATTTTTTTTTCTCCGATGGATACTAGTTTATTCATAGTAGCGTAATATTCATTTACTAGTAATAACGTTGAGAAAAGAAAAATAGAAGCCAGCCAGCAATCCACGCTCCCAATCGTGTGCCTGGAATTTTTTTATTCTCAGTCCCTAACTCCAGTACTATTAGTTTTTTTATTTCAATCCCTAACTCCAGTATGTTTTGCTTACTGACAGCGATGGCGCCGACGTCACATAGAGGCACACGGCACCAGTCGTTGAGGCGCTGACCGACTCCAGGAGAGTACTCCTACAGTCTTTATCCCCCGTGCATGCATGGTTTAAGGAGGTCAAATGACGACCACCTTATTTTTTTATGTTCATTCATGGGGCCCGGTGTCATTGACACGTTGTGGCGGTCCATAACGTGTTTCCAAGGGTATATATCCATCGCTAGTCCTGAGATGAAGTGATGATCGATGATATACAGTGCACAAGATAAACCTGTTTGTTTGGCTATGGCTTGTCGTAAACGATCGTAAATTTTCAGTCGGAACAGTATTTTTCTCGCACACAAACCAGCCAGCAGTACTTCTTCACGAACCAGCCAACCGAACAGGCTGAAAGTTGCGAGACGAATTTATTAAGCCTAATTAAACCGTCATTAGCACATATTTACTGTAGCACCACATTATCAAATCATGGACTAATTAGGCTTAAAAAATTCATCTCGCAAATTAGTCGCAATCTGTGTAATTAGTTATTTTTTTAGTCTATATTTAATACTCAATGCATGTGTCAAACATCCGATGGGACAGGGACTAAACTTCGGTTTAAGAAACCAAACAGGCCCCAGTAAATGCTCCAATAAATGACTACATCTCACATCAAGAACCAACGAACTGAATTAGAAGTACATATCGGCTTTGACCCAATGTTTACTCTATTATTAATATTTTATTTATACAATATTAGTAAATTAAATAAGAAATAAGTATTCATTTATTTATATTGGCTTTGACGGGGTAAACTGTCTTGTATTTTCAAAGTGGATCACAGAAGAGAAACTAATGCACTTATTAGTCCCTTTTCAAATCCAATCTAATGAATGAAAAACTAGAGAGAGAGAGAGAGAGAGAGAGAGAGAGAGAGAGAGAGAGAGAAACATGATTTCGACATGAATACAAGAGAAACCAATGCACTTATTAGTCCCTTTTCAAATCCAATCTAAAGAATGAGAAACAAGAGAGAGAGAGAAAACACACGATTTCGGTATGAATACAAGTGATAGATAGGTGCAAAGGATGGAGAATAATATTCTTTTTGTCCTAAATTACAGGAACTTGGGATTTTTTTAGATGCATAGCAAAACGTTGTTCCTAGAGAGACAATAAATAATTTGAAACGAAGCAAGTACATGAGATTGCAAGTACAATTCGCAAGCAATGAAGGAAATAAAAAAAAACTGGAAAAAGGAGAATGACAAAAAGAACCCTTTTTCTCCAAGAGAGCTGGGCCTAGGCAGCAGGTGCGCGCGTCATTTTATTTAACAATTACAGTATTAATAAAAGGAAAGATACCAAAGCGTAAGAACGCTCCTCGAACTTTCTGCACTGAGTACTTGTAAAGTTGTATACTATTGTCCTGTTCGTTTAGCTGATATGTTGGCTGATTTATTATAAAAAAAAATATTATTCGTTGGCTAAAAAAATAAACGAACAGAGCGTATGCATGTCAAGCTACTATCCGATGATATCCATGCCAATACAGTAGTCTACTTTGGAATCATTAACACCGAGGAACTAGGCGATCAATTTTCCATACTAGTCTATACAACTCCGTCGCTGCGTAGGAAACACAGTATTATATATGATATTTGCTCCGTTTGGTTTGCTGAATTGTGGTTGAAACTGGCTGAAAACACTGTTCTGGTCGAAATCTTATAAGAGAAAAACACTGTTCCGACTAAAAAAACAAGCTGAATAGTGTCGTTTTCTGGATAAAAGCCGAACGGGGCCATTATCCGGTAAGTTTAAACACAGTAAATTTAATCTACACGCAACAGTTAAGACCTCTAAAATTAACTTTAGCCTACACCATACACGCCACATAGAGTTTCCGTCTTCCATCTCCACTTTGGAAAAAGAACACGTATTTCTACATACAAAAGCATCCTATTTCCAATTTAGTAATTCGAGTGCGATTTAAACACACAATCTCGAACAAAACTAAAAAAGAAGAAGCATATCTTAGCTGCCAAGAAATTCTGAAAATCACGACAAAAAAAATCCTATATCATCCCTAATCGATGGTTGTCATTTCTTACATCTCAAGATCTCTGCTCCGTTGTAGTACGAGGCAAGGTGTATAAAGAGGCAGGGACAGAAGTGACCATGTGTAAAGGAGAGAGAGAAAGGAGTCAGAGAGCAAAAGTAGGATATACATCTAACATACAGCCTGTTCATTTCGTCGTAAACGATCGTGGATTATTTACTGCTGGCTGGTTTGGTGTGAGAGAAAAATACTATTCTAGATTATAATCCACGATCGCATACGAGCAAACGAACAGACTGATAATAAGTGAGGTATATCTCTCTAGAAGCAACGGAATTATACACATATAATGGCTTTGACCGATGTTCACCTATTACTACAAAATCATAATGACGAGTATGTACCATTGAATTTCAAATCCAATTACCAATAAAATTTGGGTTGTAAAATTATGTGTTAATAGAGTAACCATTTCTTAAAGGTTTATCTTTGTATTTTCTAATGGAGACAATTGAAGAGAAACCATTATAATTAGTCCTTTTTGAAAACTAATAAGAAAGATAGGAGCATGAGAAAACACATGATTTCGACATGAATACAAGTGAGAGAAGAAGAGTATATATGGAGACTACACGAGATTGCAAGGACCACACGTACAATTCACAAGCAATGAAAGGAAATACAAAAATTGGAAGAGGAGATAATAATGACAAGAAATTTTCCTTTTTCCTCTATATAAGAGAGTCGGACCTAGGCAGGTGCGCCATCAATTAATAATTTATATTTTTTTTGTGTATAAAAAGAAAATTCTAAAGTGCAAGAACGCTCCTCAAAACTTCTACACGAATACTTGCACGGTTTATGCCAAGCTACTCTCTTTGTTCATATCCATGCAAATACCCAACCTTGGGATATGCATGAGGAACAATCCAATCAATTTCCCATACTAAGCGACATCTCCACGGCTGCATAGGAAGCAAGGTTTCTGATAACTAAGTTGAAAACACTAATTTTAAATTTCATACAACAATTCCATTTCCAAATGAACTAAGAAATAAAAATATCATGTTACAAATAATGTCGTTTAATTTTAGGCTACAATGTACACGTCTTAAAAAGTTTCTGACTTCCACTTCTATCGTTCCACTTGGGAAAAAACCCACCTTTCTACGTATGGAGACATCCTGTATCCAATTTAGCAATTCACAACCGATTTAAACATGCAATCTCTAACCTAGATTCGTAAATCTTAACTACTAAGAAATCCCGAAAAACTACTACTAACATGATGAAAACACCTAGATCGCCTCACTAGTAATCACCGTCCCTCGCTTGCACCATAATCTATCATTTATCTGGGCCGTGAAACCACGCAGAGGTATAAAGAGACAGGGACATAAACATCTATAGGCTCTCCGAAGAGCGAGAAGGGAGCAGAGAGAGCACAAAAAAAAAATTAAAAAAAGTAATACACCATACTATCACATCCTACGAAAATATACGTCAGAGAGAGCACAAAAAAAATTAAAAAAAGTAATACACCATACTATCACATCCTACGAAAATATACGTCCCTCTACTTTATAAAGAGACAGAGACAGAAACGTCCACGGCTCTCGGAGGAGAGAGGACAGGGAGAAGGAAGGAGAGAGAGCAAAGGAAAGAGAGCTCTAATGCACCACACCACCACCTCAAACGCACGGCCCCTCTTTCCATCTCCTTCCCGTCCAAGCCGCCGCCTCCTGCCCTCCTCCTCCTAAAATCTCCGTCTCCTCCGCGATTTCTTCAACCCCCATCCGATTCTCCGCGACCGCTTACTTGGCCCCCGACACCCAGCTCCGTCGAGATTCCGGAACCAGCCGGCGCCATCTCGCATTAAGGTATATACCAGAGTACTAGTCTGCTGCTGCTAGTAAAATTCTGCGCTGCTGCTAGTAATTTCGTTCCGTTTTATTTACTGCCGGATCGTCGATCGGATTAGATCGGTTATTTCGTCGCTTCAGTCGGTATCCTTTGACTGGTTCGTCGAAAGGTCGGGTTTTTCAATCTGGGGTGCCTCGTTTCGTCTTCTTGACGGCGGATTGCGAGTGATCGGGGCCGGGGGTGGGGTTTTGTTGGGTTTTGCGAACCTTAACCGCGTTGTGGTGTCACACATACCGCGGCGGGTAGGTTCCCCGAGCTCGATTCCGCTGCATTCGGCGGCGTTTTGGTGGACTCCGGTACCAGAATTGCGGATTCTCTTGATTTCTCCTTCCGGAGCTCTGCTAGTGTTACAGTTTTTGGTTATCTGTGTGTATGAACTGCCTGGAGTGTACTGTGGGCGTTTTCTTTCCCCCCTTTGCTAGATTGCCAAAATTCGGTCTAGATACCATGATTATTGGACCGTTCGGATTGAACTTACATGAGCATGCCCGGATCATAGCGATTCGGCTTCTTTTTAGTTTGTTGAGGTCTTGCTGTCTTGTGTAAAGCTATTTGTTCTGTTCCCGTGTGGAGCCTTTGCCTCCCCGCTTTTCTGCTGGTGCATTGTCTGTTCCAAGTATCCTAAAAGATAACGCTTTTGTTCATGTCTGTTTCATCGGAATTTCGTGATCTCTGATTGCAACATTGGATGGGTTGTGTTGTAGGGACAGTGAAGGAACCTGCATTGTGTGGATTGATTTGGCACTGGGCGTCAGCTGCTGCCTAGTGTTCGGCTGATCATCATGGGGGAATCACAGAGTAGCCAGGATGCTTCCAGGTTCAGAGCTTTGGGCAACGGTGTCTCCGGTGCTGGGCAGGGGAGTGCTGACAGGGGGCTCCACAATGGGAGCATTGCTTCTCAGGCTGCCTGGGCTTATCCGAATGGTGGGAGATCATTGGTTTCTGAGTTTGGGCTGTATGACACGTCGAGCGTTGGAAGCAATCAGCATTTTGGTTTTTCTCACAGTGTCAGTGGTAATCTGTATGATGAGCAGTCCTTGGCGTTTGCTTTTGAGGGCATGAGTTTCAATTCCCGCACAACTGATGTGCCTACCAGTCATCACAATGCGCCGCTGACAAATGGACACTATCCATCTGGACGTGTGGATGGCACTCTGAACCAGCAGCATGCACCTGCCACACTCCAAGATGATTCTCTGGGTCTACAGTTCAGTGTGCAACATGCTATGAAGCACACTGATGTTGAACACCAAGAACAATCTCACAGATTTCCACCACAACTGGGGAAATTTTCAAGAAGCTCTGGGCTGCACAGCTTTGATAGCAATCTGGGTGTTCCTTGCCACCCATCAGCTGCTGCTTCACCCTTCCAACAAATGTGGCAATCTCAAATGTACACACCCCATGATCAGAATATTGGCTCAAACTTCATGTGGCAGCAAAATATGGGTGCACAACCATACTCTATTATGCAACCGAATTATGTCTGTCCACAATTGCAACAAGTTTCTGGGTTTGGTGCTTCTCGACATAGGAGCAATGATCAGTCTGCAGTTTCCCCCTCTGTAAAAGGACCATCCTCATCATACATTGGAACACCAAATGTTCATTGGCTGGAAAATGGGTATTCTTACCTAAACGGTGCTGCTTTTCAGAAAAGAAGAAATAGCGGCGGTCTGAATAATACATTTGCAGACAGCTTCCCAAGTACATCTTACACTGGCAGTTCATGTGGCAGTGGCGATTTTCGCCATTTTCAACGGGCTGAAAAGGTTTTCAATCCATATGAACCGCATCACCAGCAAGCTGATAACCTCGCTCATCCATATGGCTTAGGTTTCTCACACCATCAGATATCTGATAAACTCAACACAGCAAGTTACCCAGAAAGGATGCTAATGAGGCCCGACGTTGGTAATTCAGTAAAAGATTTTGATTTATCTCCCTATGCTCACTTGCTGAACTCACCGTTCTTGTCCTCCAAATCTGATACATATAAATCTATTGACGAAGTGATGGGAAGCGTATGCATCCTGTCAAAGGATCAAGATGCCTGTCGCTTTCTGCAAAAAGTATTAACAGAAGGCACTCAAGAGGACATTGATAAAATATTTTCTGAAATAATTGACAATGTTGGTGACCTTATGGTGGATCCAACTGCTCACTATTTGGTGCAGAAGATTCTTGAAGTGTGCACCAATGACCAAAGGACATGCATCATTCGTGAAATCACAAAAGCACCCATAACGCTTCATAAAGCTTCTTGCAATATGCATGGGTATGAACACAATAATCTTTACTGTTTTGTCATCCATATTTGTTGCTTTTTATCTCTGATCTTCAAGCAAAAAATTTCAGGACTCGTGTAGTGCAGAAGGTTATAGACACCATGAATACCTCTGACCAAGTGTCAATGGTGGTGTCCACCTTAAATGCTGGAATAATGCGTTTAATGACTGATTCTTATGGGAGTCATGTTGCGCTCCATTGCCTGCAGAAATTGTTACCTGAGCACAAGGCAGTAAGTTGTTATATTCATGTGATTTAACTATTTTTTTGTGTGTTTTCAGCAGTACTTGTATATGTAAATGTTGGTTGTATTAAACTTTTGTGCAGAAAAATACTTTTTATACTAGAAAACGATCTCTATATTCAATTTCTTTGCTATATTTTTTTGAAACAATTTATTTGCTATATAATGTTGTATCCTACACTACAGAATATGTAGCCCACAACTGTATTTCTAGCAGAGAAAATACTAGTTTCCTTGAACACTTTGTATATATGACTGCCCAAAGGAGTGTGTCACAATTCATCGTCTGCATTTTAACACGCACTGTGTAACTGTTGCAGTTCCTTATTGAGGCTGCTGCATCACGCTATCTTCAACTAGCAAGAGATCGTCATGGCTGTTGTGTCCTCCAGAAATGTATTGAGTATTCAAGTGATGAACAGAGAAACAACTTGTTGTGCAAGATTACATCCAGTGCCCTTGCACTTTCAGAAGATCAGTATGGGTATGCTCGTTCTCTTTTGCTCTATCCATCTTAGCAGATATCCTGATCTAATATGAATGATACTACTGTTATGCCTTTTCATAATACACTATACAATCTTAGCAGAGATCCTCATATAATATGAATGATATTGCTGTTATTATGCCTTTGCATAATACTCTTGCAGGAACTATGTTATTCAGTTTATTCTGGCCCTCAATATTGAATGGGCAACAACCAGAATAGTGGATGAGCTGGCAGGTCACTTTGGAAATCTATCCATGCAGAAGTGTGGTTCCCATGTTGTGGAGCATTGCCTGAAGCTAGCACCACGGCTGATCTGTGATAGGATCATCAACGAACTCATGCATGATCCTAAATTGCTGCATATCATTCTTGATCAGTATGGGAACTTTGTGATTCAGACAGCACTTAAACAGTGCCAGGTAAAGATACTACTTAATCCTCAGCCAAAAGAATTCCATGTGCAATCAATTAATGGTTTTTAATGTTGCAGGGTGAACAGCATGCTGCTTTTGTTGAAACTATCAGACCGCACACTGCTGTACTGCAAAGTAATATGTATGGGAAGAGGGTTCTCTCAAGGACATGCTTGAAGAACAAGCACTGCCGATTTGGCTTCTATTAACCTAACATTTTTGGCGAACATGTCTTCAGGGACAGCAGACTGAACCATTGTACAATTCTGTGATAACATGCAGATCTTACAGATAGGGTGTATCTTCGCAAAAGGAAAAAGGATCTTTTCTTTCCAGGGAAATTTTGGTTAGGGGAAGCATTTGTCTTGGCCACTTTAGGGTAATTTCGTATGTAGAATCATTTAGCCTGTTCGTTTCGGCTGAAACAATCGTGGATTATTACTGCTGGCTGGTTTGGTGTGAGAGAAAAATACTATTCTGGCTTATAATCCACGATCCTTTACGACCAAGCGAACAGGTTGAGTATAGTTTCATTTGGGTGTGATGATGGTGATTTACATTGCCGGCATCGTTATCAGTCATATAGTTTATTGTACCTGTCAAACTGTAATAGCAGTAACATCGTGTAATGTGTTAGTTGTATGGTAAAACCTGAAGTGGCAAAATATATATCGCCTCGTTCGTTTGGTCTTATTTGGCTGATAAGCCGTGGCTGAAAGTATTATTGGCTGATTTGGTGTGAGAGAAAAATATTGTTTATTGGCTGAAAAAGTACGGCTTATAAGCCAAACAAGCCCAAACGAACAGGGCGTGTATACGCCCTGTTCGCTTGGGCTTGTTTGGCTTATAGTCTGGTCTTTTGTGTTCTAGAAATTGAATTGAAACAGTTGTTTAACACTTCTTTGGGGCCACCAGCCAAAGTTGGGCCAACGTGTAAGGTTTTTTAGCATGTCATTTGCACTCAGATAGTTTCTCTTAAGTAGTTTGCACTGCTGCTGTGTTCTGTAATAATTTGTTTTTTTATTTGGGCTTTTCCTACACAAAAGAAAATTATAACGTGCTGAGAACAATGCTTCCTTTGCTGAAGTTACAGCTGTGTTGGTTCTTACAATTGGCTTAGAACAATGATGTGTTCCAATATGGAGTTCCTATATATATTACAATAAGGCTCCCATGAGGAAAATTCAGCTATATACCATTCTATCATAACAATTTTCCTCCAGTTCGGAGCACAATTAGGGAACCCACTATTTCCTCTGGAGCACAATTCGGGAACCCACTATTTTCCTCCAGTTTGGAGCACAATTAGGGAATTTCGACAAGGGCTCCTCTCAATCAATGGTGAATTTAAAACCGACAGCCAACTCAGAACCAACACAAGCATGGACAAATGTACTCCCCAGCAGCCTAAGCCTAAGAACTCCAGCACAGCTTAAGAATCAACAAGGAGCCCAGGGGCCTAAGAATCAACATGGAGCCCATGATCAGCACAAGTTGAATTACCAAGGAAGCATATAATACGCAAGTTGAATTCAGAAGGAAGCATATAATAGGCCTTTAGGAACGGAACAGGTACAAATACTTTGTTTCAATTGAGAATCCAAGTTCCACAAATAAAGTGCTCTGCTACCTTAAACATATCAGGTTACAAGAACATGGAAGTTTCCAATTGGGCAGCTATGATGCTTCAAGAAAAACATCAAACTCAAAATACACCTAGAACCTGCCTCGCCCTCTAAAACCACCACGACCTCCACCCCGACCTCTGCCACCACCCCTTGGTGGTCCTCTGCCGCCACGGAAAGAACCACCCCCACGGCCTCGGCCACCACCCCTTCCACCACGGCCGCCACCTCTAGGTGCTCCTTGAGATTGTCCCCTGTTTGAAGCAAGCAAAAAAGGAGAAAGGATTAAATAACTCATGATGCTTGATTATAATATAACTACTGAGATGTTAGAAACCTATGAGCCTCTTATTTACTTCCTATATTTTTTTTTCTCAAATGACGCAGGTGAGTTGTGTGGCATTTTATTAATCATTAAGAGAGAAATGAGGTACAAACAAGGTGAGGCTAACAGTGCCCCTCCCAAACACACCCCTAGGTTCACTACCTATTTCAGTAGAACTTGCCTCAAATTTATGATCCTGACACAAATGACTGAAAATCAGCTCGACTCTAACACCAGTTGGTGACTTAGAAGCAGCATTCCAATGCAAGCTAGAAATGCATATTAAAATAGTGGCATTATTGACTTAATGATGATGTCATAAATTTTAATGATTTCTTAACAGCAAGGTAAGAGGGCAACAATTAGTATCTTAACAGAGAGGTTTGACATTTTTTCACGATTTCACGCAACTTAAATAAGTTCAAACACAAATTGTTTTAAGTAGTAGGTGTGAACTTATCAAGTTACTATCAAGTACAATTTTCACAGAGCAGCAAGCAAACAATGCAGGAGAAACAACAACGGCTCATTCATACTTTGGTTGCGTCAGGAAGCGCGAGAGAGGGAGCAATTTCATTGGGTCGATATAGAACTTGTCGCCTTCCTTGTATGATGTTGCAATGATCCCATCCATCATCTTCACAGAGAAATACTACACATACAAAAAAAATCATATTCACGATTACAGTAGTAGCATAGCTTAAATAAGAGTTGCCTTACTAAATGACACATCAGAACAAGTAGCCCAGGAAACGAGAGCAGGGACGAGAGATAATTTAAAAAAGAACAACATGTTCCGTGGCATTTTATTACTACGGTTCAAATATGACAACATATCCCAAAATCTTGGTGCAATGCTGTACCAAAAAGACCTCCACTACAAGACTAAAATCTGTAAAATCACGCACCAAATGCTCATCCTCATCACTGAACTAAACAATCAGTGCTCTCTCTAAGCAACACACCTTCAACAAGCTATGCCAATACTACTGGTCTTGCCACACTAGAAATTCACCACAACCTCAACTCAAGTTCCCATAAGAACATAAAAAAAAGGTACTTATTTGTTTTTTTTTTATTCTTGAGATGTTCAGAGAGATTAGGGAGACCAGGGTGGCGGCGGAGGTGCTCACGGATTCGTTGATGGGGCCGAAGATCTCCTCGACCTTGCCGATCTGGGTCTTGTTCTGCAGATAGATGGGCGCGTTGAAGTAGGGCACCTTCTCGTTGGTGAGCTTCGTCACCGCCTCCCCCTCGCAGGCGTGCAGGAACGTCGACACCTCTGCGCCCGCAAGACAGAAATCCGGTCAGAAAATATCACCCCAGCAAAGGACTGAGTACTCTCACGGGAGTAGAGGTGGCACCGACCGACGACCTCCGCGGGTGGGCCCTCGTCGCGGAACCCGCCGCCGAACCGGCCCCCGCCGCCACCGCGGCCTCCACCGCCGAACCGGCCGCCGCCGCCGAACCGGCCTCCACCACCGCCGAACCGGCCCCCGCCGCCGCGCCCTCTAGGTGGCCGCATGGCGCGTGCGGTGCTCTTGGCTCGAGGGGAGAGCTGGGGTGTGAGAGGGATGCGGACGAGGCCAAGAGGGTCTTGGCGGCGCGGGAAGGGAGGGAGGCGGCGGAAGGAGGGGATGGGACTGAGGGACAGGGTTTATTAGGGTTTTAGCGCGGCGGGTGCGGGGTTTTTGGTGTGGTGGGTTCGGAGGATGACAGGTGGGCCCGGGATGGTGGAGTGAGGGATGGCCGTTGGATCGATGGTTTCCGCAGGGAGAGGATCAGTGGACGGTGATGTGGACGCCCAGACAGAGTTGTTCTTGTCGTTGTTGTCACTGCTACTAGTCCTCCACGATCGCGTATCAACCCAAAGCCTCTTTAGCATTCTGCATAGTCCTTTCAAAAAAAAAAAAAAGCATTCTGCAGAGTGCATACTGTCTTAAAATACAAGGGCAAGTGACATGGTCTCCAAAACTTAGCTTGCAAAATAATTGATATTTTAGATAAGGACATGGTCTCCAAACATAGCTTTGATCATTATTTCGGTTAGGGAGTGAGTTTAGGCTCAACTAGCCAGGCGCTCTGCCGACCGGAGTTCGAGCCCCCGGCGGTGGCAGAATTTCCGGTACCCACAAAAAAAAAATCCCTCTCGCTGTGCTCGCTAATGCGGTTACGTCTAGGTTAGATGTACCCGCGCCGGCATGTGATTGATCTGCTGGCACTCAGTTCGGCCCTCGGGCAGGAGCCAGGGTTCCGGGGGTGGGGGTCTGGGCTGGGATCATTGATCCCTCTTTCTACTCGAAATCCGTGGGGGCAGTTCTTCCCCCACCGGTCCAGTTTTTTTATTATTTATGTTAGAATATAAATGAAGCCTTTTGTTTTCAAGAAATATCTATGCATACGGTCTCAAGATTTCTAAACCAAATCTTTTTGAAAAGTTATTTTACACTGCAGTTTTAAGAAATTAACTCAAACCTTGTCCTAAACATTAATTATTTGCAAAGTACAAAGAGCTTGTTCTAAGTCAAATTTCATTAATTTTGATGATTTTTTTAGAAACCTACATTACCATCTACAAAATACCAATTAAATAGAATATCATAATATAATTCATGGTGGATTTAATGAAGCTAATTTGTATGACATAGATATTAGCATTTTTTTTAACTTGGTCAAAGCTAGTGATATTTAAAGTTACCTATAATACGGAATGATTGGAGTAGCTAATAATAGCGGGTGTTGGATGCAATACGTTTCTTTGTGTCCTTTCGAGTGGGCTTATTTAACAATTGAGTTTCGAGACGATTATGAGCTGTTCAGCTGATGGTTTCTGTGGCTGATAAGCCAGCTGATGCTGTTTTGTTGTGAGAGAAAAATATTGTACCATGACTGATAAACTGGGCTGATAAGTTCAAGGAGTTATAAACTTGGTGCGGTCGTTGTGGTGTGATGAATTGTAGTAAGTTCGTATGAATCCTCTCCCTATAGGTGAAGCCGAGCGTTCTTCCGTTATTAAGAAAAGACTATGGGAGGAAAAAAAAAGGGTCAATCAAAGTGAACCCTTGATCATCTTAGGTAAGTAGTCCGCGTGTAAACCAATTGAGATGCAATATTGGCTCTAGTGCCAGTTTCACGTCGATGAAGTACGCAAAACTACCTATTTCTATTGTCTAAGGTTACTACTTGTTCTTACTGTTTAACTGAGTCCTTTGCAATTTGACTTCAATTTTAATTTGACCACTGACCAAGCAACGAACATAAGCGAAATGAAGTCACGGGTCCAGTCGAGCTTGTAGCTTTGATTGAAGAGATATACAATCGGTAGCAACCAATAAATACAAGCCTTCGTCAAGAGAAAATTCTGCATCTAAATTCAAGTTTGAAAGGACTTAAAATTGTGTGATTGGATACATGACCACACCTATGAGCTACCCAAATGCATATGGGCTTGCCAAAAATATTAGGACCCATTCGAAATGCAACAATCTCAAAAGAATTCTACGGGAATTGTATAGCAGTAAGTTCAATTTTACAGAACAAAACTTAGAATATTAAAAAAATCATATGCTCCAAACATGGACGCCGTACTCTCTCTCTCTCTCTCTCTCTACTTTCTCCAACCCTCCCCACCGTGCTCTTCATATTGGAGACAAACATAGATTTTCAATTTTTTATGAGTCTAACCTCTATAGTCCATCTAGGGTTCATACACGGTAGCATAACAACTGCAAATTTTCAACAAATTAAAGGCAATGACACATGGCCAACCTATTTAGACCACTTATTCTATAAATTCACTGTTGTTGTCCTTATCGTGAATCTTATTATTCTTCTCTTCAATTCATCGAAGGATGGCACTAAGAATCTTGGTGGTCATGTGATCTTTTTGTAGTTAGTTACATATAAGGAGCACAACACATCCAAAATTCGGTATCAATAGAGTGAACTATGTACCTTTGTACCATCAATCAAAGATGTAAGTGACTGTCAGTG
Source organism: Miscanthus lutarioriparius (assembly GCA_904845875.1). Taxonomy (NCBI): domain Eukaryota; kingdom Viridiplantae; phylum Streptophyta; class Magnoliopsida; order Poales; family Poaceae; genus Miscanthus; species Miscanthus lutarioriparius. Next base: position 7,225 of record CAJGYO010000911.1, on the reverse strand, counting down.
GACACTAGTAATTTGAGCAAATCCAGTCTCGAGCAATAGCTTTCCTTTCAAGAAAAAAGTAATTGGACATGAAATAGTTGTCTTCTACCGTTCTACTTATAGCCCGATTTGTATCTTCTCTTTATTTCTTTCAATTAATTGCAGCAGTTCACACCGGTTTTGGTTGCCTCTAGTCCTCTAGTCCTAACTCCTAAGCATCATCAAGCAAGGTTCTAGGTGATTTAGGGCACGTTTGGATGTCTCGCTATGCCTTGCTTTGCTTGGCTGGGCATCGAGACATAGCCTGTTTGTTTCGTCGTAAATGATTGTGGATTATTTACTGCTGGCTGATTTGGTGTGAGAGAAAAATACTATTCTACCTTATAATCCACGATCATATACGAGCAAGCGAACAGACGTTTGGTTGGCTTGCTTCCAGCCTCGGTTCTTGCGCTTTCCAGAATTCCGTCACCAGCACAAGCAAGCCAAAACTGCTCTCCGCAGCTGGCAAAGCCGAGCGAGGCGAGCTGGCCGCGCAAGCCAACCAAACGTGCCCTTATTTTTCATGGGTAGCATCAACAAAATTTTAACGTGGGTCGTGCCTTGGGGTTTAGGGTTGAACAGGTTATTGCTACATAGCTAAATTACTAGTTTGGCTCGCTATTAAAAATAAAAAATGATCTCACCAAGGCGACTAGTGTCAACTGCCAGGCGACGCCGTTTCTGCTGTCACCCTTGCTCCGAGTCCGGTTGCTCCCTTCACGTGTCTATGACACCTGGTCCCACTCATCAAAGTCAATCTTCACCTATCTCACATCGCATGTAGCCAGTGCCCTTTTCCTTCCCCCAAATCGACTTCCAATCCCCGACGAAACCCTAGAAAATCCTCCGGCATGATGGCCGCCGCCAATCCAAAGCCCAAGCCCACGCCGATGCCTCCGCCCGCGGCGCCCACCGTGGCGGCGCAGAACCCAAAGGCCGCTGCCTCCAGGGCGTCGTCGTCCTCGTCGTCCGCCGCCGACCCCAACTCCAACCCCAACAAGCGCACCAACCCGGGCAACGCCGCCGCCGCCGCCGCGGCGGCGCCCGCGCCAACAGACCCTACCCCGAGCGTCAACGGGGAGGCTAGCCGCTCGCCTCTCATCCCCGCGCAGCACCCGCACCCTCACCCTCACCCGCAGCAGCACGCTCCGCCCGGCGCGTCGCCTCTGCTGCCGCCCCCGCTCCCGTCGCGGCCTCTGCTCACCGTGGCCGCGGTGGAGGCGGTGGTGTCCGCCATCCCGCCGCCGCCGCGGTACGGGCTGGAGGACCTCGACCGCCGCACCGTCGCGCTCTCCGACGGCACCGTGCGCACCTACTTCGCTCTCCCGCACGAGCCGCCGCCGCAGCTCCGCCAGCCGCCGCCGCCGATACCCGCGCACCTCTTGGCGCCCCCGCCCCCGCCCCCGCCTCCGCTGCCCCTGCTGCGCCCGCCCATCGAGCGGTGGGCTCCTCTTCCACCCATGACCGCACTTCTGCCTGCTGCTGGGCTGCTTCCGGTGCCTGTCTCCGAAGCGGAAGTGGGAGGATCAGGCCAATGGTGGTGTGCCCGGGGAGTCCTCCGGACGCAAGCTGCAGCAGAAGTCTGAGGCGCGTGCGGCGAAGCAGGTGAAGGTGGAGGAGACGGGGGTGGACCCGAAGGTGCTGAAGACCGCCTTTCTTAAGATGGTGAAGCTGATAAATGAGAATGAAGCAGATAAGAAGAATTACCGGGCCAATGGGAAGCTTTCCCAGCTGAAATGCCCTGTATGTCAAAGGTATGCAGAAAAATCTGAAAGCCCTGTTGGTTTGGTCTTATGTTTGGATGTGCTTATTGAGTGTACAATCAAGAAAAATTAAAATGTCCAAACTTGATGTACATGCCTAGCATGGTACAGCGTGTAACAATGTTTGATAAACATAATTTTGTTGCCCCCCTGTGAAGAACCTGAAGAATGCTCTTTGGCTATTTAGTTGAAAAACGAAAACCTTCCTGTTTTATGTGACATGTCTGCCCTGTTTCAAAGGCGCCACCTAGGCGTGCCATCTCGCCTCGGGAAATAGTGGGGCCTTGTCACCTAAGCGTCCAGTGGACCCAGCACTCGCCAGACGCATAGTCGCCAACCATGCATGTCTGTATATCCTATGCTGTGTACTTGTGTAGGCCTATGGCTATGAGTAGAGGCTATGTAGCATTCCTTGTCCAAGAAGTGCTAGCCATGGAATACCTAGTTGTAGGCTTATTTATTTTTAAAAAAGTTTGTATTAATGATTAGTGTTATAAATGAAATCATCTCAGTTGGCGCCCTCATGTTCTATTTGTACAATAAAATAATAAATGGAAGATACTTAGGTAGAGAGTCAATTAAAAATGAATTTAAAACAAGGGACCAATAGATGGAAGAAACATAGGTAGAGAGTCAATTAAAATTCAATTTAAAACAAGCAGACCTTGGCTAGCCTTTGCTGATAGGTCTACTACAGGGTTAAACTCTCACTAAATAGTTTATGCAGTCCATGCTTCTCCACACAGTTCAAGGTCATACCATTTTTTTTTGAAATATGGATGTACCCTTTGTCTGCCCTGCTCTCTTCATGATTTTGTTAACTGACCTTCCTCGACCTGTTTTCTTTGTTTTCCTTTTCTTTCCCAAATGGGAATTGGTTTTGTATCAGATGATGTTCAACACAATGGAACTATTCATGTGTTTATTCAGTAACTGAGCGACATTGCTCAATACTCTATATACAATATGGCGCTCCTAGAGTCTTGTCAGATAGCACCTACCCTTGTTTTATTCTTGATTTCACAAGTGACTGGGTTTTATGTTGGCTTACCAGGCCTACAACAACTCTTCTCCTTCACCTGGCTTCTTTTTGGCTCTTGTTTTGTCAGCTCTAGCCCGCCCCAACTTGCTTGGGACAAATGACTGTACGTTGGATAAGCAGTTAAGTCTGGCATTTTTCTTGGGATCCTTAGGTTTGGATCTGATCTCTATCTAAAATACCTTGGAACACATTTTCTGGTTACTTTTTTAGTCTGATTCTTCTCTCTAATTGTGAACTTGTAATGTCATGTTGGTTGACTTCTAAATATGAAATTCATATACCAGCTTTATAGCATACTAGACTTTCAAATTGAGAAAGCCCCAAGCTCTGGAATACCTGGGTTTTTCAACATTTCCTTGTGTTAAGTCAATGGTTGTTGGAAGTATTACTATTAGTCTGACGTTTCAAGATATTTATTTCATAGTGTTGATTTGAGGAATGAGATAGTGAGAATCCATTGATTATGAACCTAGGCCTGTTGTTTAGTTGAGGAATGACATGGACTGAATCATTAGGCACATTCTAGTAGAAGTATAGGAATAATCTCTACTCAAAATAATGGGCTGATCCCATGAAGGACTATCTCATATAGGATGAGTTACTTCCACGAGTCATACACCTCATTTGAGTCTGCCACAACAAATATAAGGATGTTGGGATGATCAAACCTTCAAACAGTTAAATAGCATTTGAGCTTGCTTCAACACAGACTCGGCAGTTCTTACCAGGATCAGTTCTACCTCCTGTTATTTGCCATTTGCCCATTTGTGCAGCCTAAGGCTTAAAAGTGGCTAGTTTTGCATTTCATGCACTAAGTTTTATTTGGATCGTTAACCTTTCATTCTGTGATAAAATAATTCCCTGTGGTCATACTGTTGGAAATTGCTCCATCTTTCTTGAGTGTTTATCACAAACACATACTAGCTTTTCTCTTTGGTGGATACACACAAGTACCAAAATAACACAAGTAGTTTTTGGTTGATGTGGATGCGGCCACACCAGTCCTCATTGTTTTCTCATACAGGGTTGTACACATGCCCATGATACCCCCCTAATTAATGCAGGCAATGCCTCATATGATCTTCCCAGTAATCTCGTTTACAAACTAAAACCTAGCTAGCATTGATAGCAATGAACATATGCACTACTTGAACCTTGACACACAGGATTATTTCTGACACATACTAGTGATATTGTGGATTATCCATCGCTGGGAATGTGATCGCTGCCACAGTGCCACGTGCCTTATTCTGGAAACATTGTTCTTGTTCTGAAAGCAACAGACAGTAGTGGAGATATCTTTCTCAAAAGCGCACCATGTTTCTTAATCCCTGTTCCATGACCCAATTGACCTAGGAACTTGGTAACTCTGGGATTATCAAAGTAGGCAAGTACCCAACTCATTTCTGTGTCATAATGTTGGTAATTGTCATATATTTGTTAGAAGTATGAAATCTGCTGCCCTACTGCGTATTCCAGTCAATTGCTCCATGTGCTGATGAACACAACTGACTGGCCATTGTCCGTTATCAAAGGAGTTTTTTTCATAGTACTACAAAATTTAATGCTTTAGGGGGTTAAGTGGACCCTAAACTAAGTCAGGTGGTTAAGCTATGGTACTAATGAGAATTAAAATACACTTTCCTTCAACAAAAACATCGAAGAATCCCACTTAACTCCAAACTAGCAGAGTTTTTGTTTTAATTCAGTGTGAATCACTTATCCCAGGACCATACTCTTGAAAACTTGAACTGTATCATACTACCCCATTTTTTTTTATTGTGGAGCGGCATGTGCCTGCAAAGCTGTAATCATTGTTTTAATTATTTTTGGCATTGCGAATAGAAATCAGTTTCAGTTTTGGAGCAAATAATCCAACAAAAGAAGAGAAACACAGTACATACTTTGATGTGAGGTATGTTTAGATTGGAGAATTTCCACAAGATTTTCACCGGTTTCAACCACTTTATATGTCATTGTGAAGAGATAACCATACAACGCATCTTGGCCTTTATGGACTTAATATGCAAACTTGCATGTTGCACATTTGTGATGTTCTTTTCATGAATGCATTCATGCTTGGTTTTTGCTTTCTTGCCTGGTCATTACTTTCTGGAACTATGTTGTGCTGCAAAAGCAAACTTATTTTGCTACCTGGGTAGTTTGTTGAATCCCATTTTTTGTTTTGAACAGCTATTATGGATGTGTATTGATCCTTTGTTTTGTTCCTATGTTTCAAAAATGTTTACGCTACTAATTGTACTTTCCTGATTTCTTTTATGAACCATTTAGTTCACACAATGAGTTTTAGAACCATGGTTTTTCTGAGAGTGGCATGGATTATTGTCTGAAGACAATGTTTTATGCATAATTTTCATTTGAAGCCGATTGTATGCATGGTTTGATTACAGGGATTCTGTAGATTTGCATGCGCTCCTCAATCATGCATACTATGCAAAGAATCAGGAGCATCGTGCTGATCACCTAGGGTTTCACAAAGCTTTATGTGTTCTTATGGGTTGGAATTACTCCGTGCCCCTATTCACAAAAACCGCTTACCAAGCATTATCAACTATCGACGCTGAAGCCAATCAAGGAGACCTTATCTTATAATACCAACAGTTGTAATTGAGAACACATACAAGTCAAAGCACGATGGACAAAAGGATGGCATGAGTGATAAAGATATGGAGAGCAAGCTGAGAGGTACTTCTTCAATGCTTGCTATGTCACTGTGATCTTGGTAGTTCTGAACTTCTGAATGATTACTCTATTAATCATCAGAACTTTTGATGTTTTGCCTTCTCTTTGTTCTTTTGGACGGATAAGTTGGGGGAAAATCATTTGGTTTGACCAAAACTTGTTATTTGGTTTCTTTAAAGATGCCTGTCTTTCAGAAGCATTAGATAGAAATGAAAAGAAATATTGAAAACTGTATTGGCTGACAGTTGAATTCCTCAGTATTTCGGTTTGTTACTTATCAATTTACATAGTTTGTTGGACCTGCCATAAGAATTCTATCTATAATATAAATGTAGCCAGTGTCCCCTAGCTTCCTATTTTGTGTAGCAGAGGATGATCTGGCTGGTGCCTTGGAGGCTATCTGCTAAAATGTACACACATGAATTCCTTTTTACTATTATTATTACCAATGGATTTTCACTTTATTTATTTATCTGCTTTTTTGGGGTGGTTCTTGTTGGGTTTCATTTCTAGCCTTAGGACCCAACTTGCTTGGGACTAGAAGGCCTTGTTGCATCATTACACCTAGTGCAGGAACTTGATAAACTAGCGAATCTTTTCTTCTTCCATATTATAGTTAACTATGTGTTAACTGTTCAGCTGCGCTTGTGATAAGTGATGTTTCCCCACTATATGGGCCTATTTGGATGGCAGTGTGGGAAAGTTGCCTCTGCCAGGCATTGGTCCCAGGCGTTAGCCATTCGATTTCGAGTGCCTAGGGTCAGATGCGCATGCCTGGTGGGGCTCCCAGCCCAGGGCTGCATCCAAACACGCCATATGTGCCTGTGATGTTTTAATAGTCCATAGGATGCGAGGTATCTAAAGTGCTAGGAATTTGCGTGGGCAATAATTCATGCCTACCCTGTGCATCTGTGAATCTACTGTTTTGCATTCTCATAGACAACAATCAGAAACTGACATGTTCACCAACTGCTGTATTCCAGAAATGGGCTTTGCGGTGTCGATGTGCAGCCACTCCCTGGGAAGGATGGTCAGAGTCCATGCAAGCTAAGTTTCCTGCCAGCCTTGATGGTCTGAACAATGCGTCCACGGCTCGTTGAGTTGTTCGGCGCCAAGGCCATGGGCGGCGGCTTGGGCTGCGCATCCGAACATCGTCCCCACCAGTGATGGGGGCAATAATAACCCCATGCTGGTCAAGGTGGAAGCAGCAAGGAGAAGCGGACATGGGTCCTCTATGGTTACCTTGCCACGGCATGGGACTTGGACATTCCTAGACCCAGAGTCGAAGCAGAATGCCACTGTAAAGAGCAGAAAGGGGTTTGGATCCTGCTAGAGCTGTGTATGTTAACAGATGAGATCCATATAGACAGTATAATTCAGAGTGTTTTTTGTTTATGACAGCGTTCAAGGTTGAGAAATTCTTTGTTGATGAATCGGCTTCGTGAATAGTGCAGTGCAAATAATGGTTCTCATTATAATTTTCGGTTGTGAATAGTGCAGTGCGTTCACTCACCTGGAATATCAGCTATGCTTAGTACATTTATTTATTTATTTTGGTAGCAGTGGGCTCAGATGCAAGGGGTGAAGTGATCTCAGATAGTCTGATGTGAGCATAGCGGTGGATGCATATTCTTTTTTTCCAGGATTTACATCTTCGTGACCTGAGTAACCATCCTACAGCCTGTTTGGCTGGGCT